>RJWM01017603.1:0-42782 GCA_004363535.1 Dasyprocta punctata | reverse complement strand
TATATAAAATGTCTATTTCAGGTAACACTGAATGCTCTCTTGCAGGCAATGTTCTAAACCTAACTAAGCATATAATTTATTTCATCTTTATAAGAATTTGTAAGATATATTCTGCTATTAGCTTCATTTTACAAATTCTTGGGCAGGTCCCATGAGATGACATGCCAAAAAAGGGTTAAAAGGTAAAAAGTTTTCTTACTTGAAGGTTTGTCTCTTGATTCTACTAAACTCTGGGTAAGCCTGTTCCCACCATTATGATGCTAATCTCATGTATTTTCTGGGCAATACAAAGGAAAACTAACATTGCTCAAAGATAAAGAATTCTTTTCTGCCATTCCTCAAGTCTTTGTGAACTACCCTACCTTAGAAAGTCTCTCTAAGGATATGATATTTAAACTGAAACCTAAGGATGTGAAGCCAGTTATGCAAAGCTTTAAGAAAGAGTATTATGGGTCTAGTTCAAAAAATAAACTTTCCCAAGACTGATATTTGCAAAATGTCTTTCTATACTGCCATATCTTTCCTAATACCTTTTTACATCACTGTTTCTCATTACCATAAAACCAGTACCCCATGATAAGATATGGAAACTAGCTGGGAGTTTGGCTCAGTGGCTTAAGTTTCTGCCCTGGCAGGCGCAAGGTTGTGAGTTCGATCCCCAGTGCCGCAAAAAAAAAAAAAAGAAAAAAAAAAAGATATGGAAACTATTATCGAAAGAAGTAGAGGAATGATTGTTCTCCTATTTATAATGTTATCAGCTTCTGGGCTCTTAATCTTGAAGAACAGCCCAACTCCCCAGAGAGATCTGGGATTCCTGTCTCAGTGCCAGAGATGTTGCTTAGATTGAGAAGTGCTCTTTCAAAAGTCAATAGTCCACACATCATTGAGAATAAAAACACTAAAATCACATACATATGCAGAGAAAGCAAGGAAAGGTGAAGAACTCAACTCTATCTATGGAGTCTAAAACCATTTGTGTTTCTTCTTTAAAGTTAAGATATAGAGCATGTCATAATGTGAATCTATTCATAGGTAAACAAGTGCAGAATATTAGCTGAAAGTCAAGAAATGAGGAATCCAGACCTGTTTTTCCTTTCAATAAACATGGAGTCGACTTTATTAAAAAATATTTTTACAGTACTTAATCAAAAATGCCCAGGATTATAAATCCCAAGTAGGATTTTAGTCTCTCCTTTTGCCTTTAAAATATTTTAATAAAAAAATTCTAAAGTGTGCAGTGCAATTGCCAATAGTTTAATAAGGAAAGCTCAGGGTTATAAACGGAGCCAAGCCAGGCGTGGTGGCGCATGCCTTTAATCGCAGCACTTGGGAGGCTGAGGTAGGAGGAGCATTGTGAGTTCAAGGCCTACTTGGGCCACAAAGTGAGCGCAAGGCTGGCCTGAACTACATAATACAACCCTATCTCAAAAAAACTAGGGCCGGGTGTTTGGCTCAGTGGCTTAAGCACCTGCCTGGCAGATGCAAGGTTGTCAGTTCGATCCCCAGTGCCACAAAAAAATAAAATAAATAAAACAATAATAATAATAAATGGAGCCAAACTTGGCTTTGGAATTGGTTTTGAAACACAGGCATAAATGGCTTAGCCTGTCACTCCAGTATAATGTGCAAACCTTTCCCAGCCTGCAAGGCTGCAATGATCATGAGGTCATACCTATTCTCTCTGTGGAGCAGCAGGCACACGTGCCTGTGTGTGTCCTCCTGGATCACGTGCCTGAAATCACACAATTCCCTGCCTCAGGTTACAGTACTGTTCTGAGGCCTTTGTGCAGATGCCTCTCTTTTTTTGTACCGGGGATCAAACTCATGACCTCATGCTTGCCAGGCAGGCACTTATGCCACTGAGCTAAATCCCCAGCCCCCTCCTCACTATTTCTAATCTTTGCAGTCAGCTGTTTCAGTTTTGGCAGTTCTTGTTCCATTTTTTTTACTGATTATTCGAAAAGCATTTATTGAGTAAAAATTATGTCCCAAACACTATGTTGGGCACGAAGTGGGAAAAAAAAAGATGTGATTGTCCATCATATGACATTAACAAAGGAAGAGAAATATTAAACAAATATATTGTTACAACTTGTGGATATCCAATATTATTATGGTGAAGTGCAGAAAGGAAATCATTTGGCCTCTGAGTTCAGAAGATTTTTCTGAGGAAGTAATAATATAACTAAGATGTAAAGGATAACTAGGAGAGAACCAGGGGAGAAAAAGTGTGGAGAGAAAACATTCAGGGCATAAGTTAAACATAAGCAAAGGCCTGGGAACAAAAGGAGCTTAACACACATGGAGAAGAAAAAGTAGCCCAGTTGAATCTGGCATGAGGCAACATAGGGAAGGAGGTAGGAGATGGAGGCGTGTGGGTAATGTTAAATACTTTTCACAGTAGGGTTGGCTAATGAACAGTATTGACATGACGTGTTGGTTATATTTAAAAATGACTTCTCTGTTCTGTGGGAAAGAACTAAAGAGAAGGCAAGAGTAGAAGATAGAAGGCCAGTTATAGAGACAATCCTTTAGTCCAGAGAGACTACATCTCTTTTCAGGTTCTCTGATCTCTTCCAATCATTATGCCTCGCTTTGGTTTTTCACAGAAAAATTTGATTTAAAGACACTAATATTCCCTCCCCTGTTTCTTCCATGTAGAAAACCATTCAACATAAGTTCACCACTCTAAGAAGCTGCTGTCATGAAGATGTAAAGCTGTTTTAGGCTTACGAAGCTATCCCCAGAGAGCTAACGCCTATATACTCCCCTATATTGCAAGAAGACAGTTCCTTGAATCTTAGAGGACAAGCATTTACTATTTTGAAAGTGAAGACGTATCTGTCAAAACTTGATTTCAATGATGAATTTAGCATTACCATTTTATCAGAGGAGTCCTTAAATTGAAGTCCATAGGGCACTGAGAAAAGACCATGAACTCCCTGAAAAAGTATGTAAATACTGAGCTGCATTCGTGCTTGGTAACTTTCCTACAAAAGACGTAACTCTTCATCAGTTTCCCTGGGATTCTTAGTGAGAGACCAAGATGAACCTACCCATGCCTGGCAACCTTCCCCAACATCTTCTGGGCACATGACCAAGGCCTGGCCTATCAATTATCCAATGTGTACAAAGAGAAAGCAGCTGCTTTTCCACTGTAGTAGCTAGTTTAGGCTGCAGTGATGGTGTTTCCTGCAATATGGGAAAATCCTTCCAAAATAAAACAAATATGTAAAATAATAGAAACATGGATTCAAAAAAAAGAAGAAGAAGAAGACGACAACAAAATAGACAGATTTCTGTCATCATTGAATTCCTGATTCCACTCATTTGGGCTCTAAGGTTGTAATTCTTGCATCTTTTCCTCCAGTTCTGGGATCTACTCCAGTATTCTTCCAAGCTACTTGAGCTGAATGAATAATTCTGTTTTAGTTAAGCTACTTGAGTTGGCATTTTCTGCCACTTGCAACAGCATTAGACTTGGCTTACAAAAAACCCCAAGAGCTTCAAAATCATTCCTTTAATATAATGGTCTGACACCAAAACCCACCAGAGATTTTAAGACACTAAAAATGAAACTCAACAAATATAATTAATCTTATTTTGACCATCTAACATTCAAAGATATTACTCTGACTTCGAGACCTACCTATATTTTATTGCACTTAGTACCAGAAATTAAAGCTTGCTTATACACCTGTCAAAAGCTTATTCAACTACATTTACACATTAAACGTTTGCTTAATAAATCTAATAAACCATAAGATCACTTGAGGCCACAAAGCAGATGGCATATTTTAGATAAATTGAAGGCAATTAAATAACTCTCATGAAATTCATTAATTCAATACTGAAAAGAATCTAAAACTTCCATGATTGAAAGAGACTTTCACCTCTCTTCTAGTGTTAATGATGAGATAAGAAGCAAAACTGGTAAATCACAAAATATGGAAACACTCTACTTAATCAATAGTGTGAGTCTCTAGGACATCCTCCAAATCAATAAGATATGTAATAATGACAAGAAGCACCTAAGAGAGAGAGAGAAAGAAAAAAGCAGCATACTGTAACGCAGCCCGGAACCATTATCTGAACTATATTAAAAGTGCATTTAACACAAGAATGCGAACGGTCTTCTTAACTTCAATACTGCTGGCAATAAACAAAGTTTACCTTTCCTTCCTTAAACTAAAAAGACACAGCATTCCAGAAACCTCACAAAACTAGAAAACAAATAGTTTTTAAAATCTCAGACTTCCCTAGCACTTCATGATATATTCACCTGCAAGCTGTTGGCAGTACTTAGATCACCCAAAGTGTATAATTACTGAGCGCAGTGACAAGTTATTATCTGGAATGTGTATTATAAATTTAAGTTAAAGAAATATCAATGTAGTATAACCTCATGGAGAATGGGGCATTTTAAATACATAAATTTCACCAAACCAATGAGGAAGTGAGCAATACATGGAGAGACAGCGAGGAGTGAGGCCCCAGCTGGCTCATTTTAAGGTCATCCTGGCCCCATAGCTCTCCCGTGTGGTGTGAAATTTCTCTCCCACTTTACACACCAGAAAATCTAAGTTCACAGCATTGAATAACTTACCTTCTTCATTGAGGCATATGATATAGATATGGAAGGTGAACACAGTCAGCTCCAAGCCCTACATTTTCACTATGTCTTGCTGCTTCCTCCTAGCTACCAATTTTTTTCACTTAGGCCATGTTTTAGTGAGTAAATGCTTATAAAATGGTAATAAATTTAAACAATATTGTCTGGGATTTCTGGTAAATTAGTTGACTTCTAAATACAGACTGTAGCAATGATTTGTGAAACAGATTGTATTGCCGGGCGTGGTGGTGCACACCTTTAATCCCAGCACTCGGCAGGCTGAGATAGGAGGATCCTTGTGAGTTCAAGAACAGTCTGGGCTACAAAGTGAACTCAAGGCCAGCCTCAACTGCATAGTCTCAAAAAATAGGGCTGGGAATTTAGCTCAGTGGTGTAAGTGCCTGCCTGGCAAGTGCAAGGCTATGAGTTTGATACCCCGTACATACACACACAAAAAAAAAAAAAAAGATTATATTTTTCAATACCTTACTCACTTGTTAGCATCATTTGGAGATATTATTTATTAGGAGTCACATACATTTCTTGTTTCCTTCACTCATTCAAAAACACCAGTGTAAGCCTTCCTATATAATAAAGGGGATCACTCATGCATTTCCCAAATGCCAACCACTGGACTAAGTAAGACTCTATGTACAGTATTAGTTAATCATTAACTTTCATGACCAAGCAGATCTGCCTGGTGTGAATGTGCATTTTGTGCTCTTTAAAACTCAGGGGTGCCAGTACATAAACTACAATGTGAATGGTGCTTCTTGAGAACTGGCAATGCCCAACCACATAGTGATCTGAACCTAGATTCTATCTAATCCCCACATGATGGAAATCGAGGCTTAGAAAATTTAACCAGTACAGATATATCAAAAAAAGTAATCTTAATCAATATGATAAATATCATTCTAAATTTTCCTAAAGGATATTATTGAACTGTGGTACCTTAAAATGTATACATATGTGCAGACATTTTGAGTATACGAGCACAAACACTTAAAGTGCACAAATGTCAGTAGCAGACTGCCCATTAACAACTGTGAATCAGAGCCAGATTTTCAAGAGTGTTTCAGAATAAACCAAGATCCAGCAGATGAATACATGTCAGATTAATGGCGTTTGATCCTTATAGTGTTAATACTTACACCAAATTGTCAAGACATCTCCTAAATGAACCTGTATGTTCAAAAAGCAGACCTACAGGTTTTCTGATCCATAGTCATAATAAACTTGAAACTTAGTTGGAAATAACTACAGAACATATAATTGGTGTATTAGTCAGTTTCCTGCCACTGTAACAAATACCAGAGATCATCAACTTTTCAAGAGAACAGGTTAATTTTGTCTCACATTTTCAGCGACTCTGGTCTATGAGCCATTGGCCTGTGTGGTGAAGTGGCATATCATGGCAGGAGCACATAGTGGAACAAGATGTCTGACTTCATGACCAGGAAGCAAGAGGGAAAGGAGGAATAAATAGTGTGAGGTCCTACTGTTATTTATACCCATACCTCCTGCTATGGGCCAGATATCAAGACAAAAAGCAGAACAAATACAACTGCATCCTAAGGGTCAACAGTCCAAATAGTTCTCTACCACCCTGAGGAAGTCAGGAGTCAGCATCTCAATGTCCTACAGGAAGAGTCACTGCTGTTAAGCATCCCCGCTTACTACGTGACTCCTTTCCTCATTTGTCCTGGATTTAATCAATTTTACCTGAGCAGTTAGTCTTATTGGTTAACTGTAGTTATGTCCCACCTTATGCCCACCTTGCAGGTTCCCATTTTCCCCACCTTGCACCCTTCTAACCTCGTGGTTTTACTGTATAAAAGTCCCTAAAAATGACAGAGTCTTTGGCAACCCGCTCAGGCCCCCTTCTGTCCCTCAGACTGAAGCTTTCTTTCTCCCAATAAATATATTCTGCTCTTACCCTCCGTTGTTCCTAAAATTCATTCTTCGATTTTAGAGAACACGAACTCGCGCCAGACGTATAGTAGGTTGGGAGTTTCATTCCCCCATATCATTTGGAGGTCTGGGATCATTTTTCCTATATCACTACTATCACCTTCAAGGTCAAGCCCCCAAAGACATGAAGACTTCCTACCAGCTCCATCCCTTAAAGTTTCCAATAGTGCTGTGTCTGAGACTAAGCCTTTAAACAAGGATCTTTGGGAAAACACTTGAGATTTAAACGATGGCACCTAGAGTTGGACATCCATCATGTAATACTTGAGTATCAAATTATCCTAGTTGTTAGTTCTTTCATGAGCCATAGCTTTTATTCTGAAACTCAAAGCACTGCAGAATGTAAATAGGTTCCAAGATAGGTCTGTGGTCAGTGAGCTGCAAAACTGTGGTATGGCTTCAGCAAGAACAACACACTAGAAGACATGTATCTTCACCACCCTGCCTAGGAAGTTCCACTTCACCTCACTGCAGTGAAGACAGAACATTTCTAAATTCGGTTTTAAGAGCCCTTTCATGTTTCTCACTTTTCATTAAATATTTTTGAACATCTACTCTAACACTAAATTTGGCATTAATCAATAGTACATTAAAATGAATGGAGAATGGTCCCTGTCCTCAAGAAACTCACAGTCCAAAAAAAAAAAAAAAAAAAAAAAAAAAAAAAAAAAAAAAAAAAAAAAAAAAAAAAAAAAAAAAAAAAAAAAAAAAAAAAAAAAAAAAAAAAAAAAAAAAAAAAAAAAAAAAAAGAATGAAAAAGAAAAGAAAACTTGCAGTCAAGAAAAGGAGAAAAATATATAAATAGATCAATCTTAAAACAGATAGTAGTGATAACAGCAAAATATGAACAAAATGCTGGGGAGGAATCGGCCAGCCTGTGGGTGAGACAGGAGGTTGGATAAAGATTCACAAGAAAAAAGGCAACAGCACTAATGGGTCTTGATGGGCAAGGAGGAGGGCCTGGTTAAGAAGCTGAGACGCAGAACAGGTAGGAGCAAGCTGCTACTTGCTGTATAATGAAGGGTAAGTGTGTAAAAGGAAATTTTTTTTTCCAGTTGTCATTACTGCTCTGTCCTCTCTTTATAATATTTTCCTCAGATTGAAAGTCAATAACTGGGGAAGATTCACTAGGCTATGATTTGAATGCAAGTGGAATCTGAGGTTTAGATATAAACTATTGCAACTTTCAAAGTTTGTTTCTGGGTCCATTCAAAAATTAGCCACAGTATCCTCACTTTTCAACAATTCATAAGAAAATATAAAGCTTTTACTTCAAAAAGCATAGTTTAAAGGTCACAGCCACATTAACCATCAACATTTATTAAAATTAATTAGTTTCCCTAGTGTGTATTTATATTGGCAGCTGGAAAGTAGCTTCCCATGCTCCACCTTACTACATAACAGCAACACTGAAGCCACTGCAGAATGCAAAATTATTGCTCATATGATGAGCCCCAAAAACTTTACCAGGAAATTCTGACAGCTGACCTACCTAGTAAATAGCAGTGTCAAAAGAGTTCTGCATTACTGTGGTACCTCCAAACCTGAACTATTCTTTCATCATAGTACAATAATGTACCATGGAACCAATTTCCATAGCAGCTTAAAAACAGGGATAAGAAAATATTATGATGGTTGGAAGGGGTAGAAACTAGCAAACTACGACATTTAGGTGAACTATCAAGCTGCCATACTTCGTGTTCATAGATTTCATTAAAGAAGACTGGTGCTCTCCTGAATATGGTTGGTTCATCACTTTTTTTTTTCTATCTTATCAAGTTCACTATAGTTCCTTTGGCAAGGAGAGAAACTTATGTTTTCCATATATATTCTGGATGGTACAAGCCTTGATGTCTGTTTCTACAGTACATCCTTATGCTCATGCAACCTCTAGCCCTGCTGACAATAGATGTGCGAACTCAATTACATGAGTTCCATTTGTCTGATCAAAGTTCACACTCAGAAAGGTTGACAAAAAGCATCTTTCAACACCGCCATCTCACACTCATTACAGCTGAAATCAAAAGTATCACACCAGCGGAAATATTGACTAAAATTCTGTTTGCTGTTCATTCAGGAAGGTTGCTTCCCCAGAACTGCTGGCACTCACCTTACTAGAAGAGACTCTTTCTTGTATTCTGTAACATTTACGGTATGTCCAACTGGACACTTTCATTTCTGATCTTATCCTAAGGTCGAAGTCACACACTTACCCCATCAGAACCTAGAAGCAATGATGTGTTATTGTCCAGTCCAATATCTTCAAATTAAAACAGCAATAAGAGAAGTGCAGAATGGCTATTTACAAACTACATGCCTCCTTGTAAATACCTGGGAGCTGGCAGGACAGTACGGTATGAATTGATAGGAAATGATACAAATGACAAATGAACATTATCTAATTATTTAGGCATTGTTCAGACTCAGAGACAAAAGTAAGAAAGCTGAGAGTTAAGGATGAGACTCCATCCTTCTCTAACCCTATTGTGTCTGTGTACCGCAGTACATATTAATGTAACATCAAGCCCTATTTTTAGACCTCTGCAGTTCCACAGGCATAAATCATTCTGTGCCACAAGTCACCTTTGAGTTAGCAATGCCAAGTTTAACATTTTGCAGAATCTTGCAACAATACAATTGGAAGCAAGTGATATTTAAATTGAATAGTGATTACTTTAATAGAATAAAATTATTCTAAAAATAGATTGTTTGAGAGAATTTATTAAGTTATAATTAAAAGGAATAATGACAAATGTGACACTTAGCTAATCCTCTCTTCACAATAGCTTTCACAGTTGAATTTGGAATGCTGTTCTTCTGGGAAAAAAAAACTAATGAAATACAGTAGTCTTGTTTTCTTTTATGTAATACTGACTAATCCTCAGTGATTTTAGCCACCAGGGTTCTCTCTGAGTTGCACATCTGATTTCAAAGGGAAAGGCATAGCACAATTTAAAGTTATATGCTTGTCAAAGTGGTTTCTTTAACTAGTAATTCATACCCATTGTTGAGGAATAGAATTAAAAGCAAAATCTCCTCCTAACCCATATATCTTGTAAGGAAATATTTTTATTACTGAATAACAGTAAACCAGCATATAATGTACATCATAAGCCATACAATGAGATATTGCAAAGACTGAAATCTTATTATATTGTAGAAATACAAATCATTACATGCATATATTCAAGATAAACAATAGTCCTCAAGTAAAAAGTCTTGACAATATCATTTGTCACTCACAGATCATTCAAAACTTACCTGGTTATTTGGGTTACCATCCATGTTAGCTAACTGGCTTTATTCAGAGCAGAAACAAAACTTCTCATTTCTCGACGGCAGGAGGCAGTTTTGTGATTTGATTCAAATGCCATCTTGAGCATCTCAAGTTAGACTTCTACCCTCCCAGAACCTGGGAGGCTGGGATGCTACCTTTCTGTTGCTTACACTTTAAAAACATGACTGCAGGGCTTTAAACGAGACATTCCTGGGTCCTAAAGCTAAAAAGGGCCTATTTAGTTTTCAGAGGATTTATATACATTTCAAAGAGAAGAGAAAGTACTTCAATTACAGGACAAGCTTTCTAAGTAAATGCTCTAAGAAAAAGGAAAGGAGAGCTATTGCTTTTGTTATTTTCAACTGGGAGAACTAAGTCTCCTGTTTTTAATTTGGATTGCTCTTGCATCATACAGGTTTGGTGTAACTTCCATAATGCAACTCATCTACAGAAGACTAGAAGAGAAAATCAAAAACAAAAAGAGCAAAAATGGCTTCTCAATCATTAAATCAGCAAAAATTAATATCCTATGCCAAATTACATACATTATGGACTACAATGATTATTGATAATATAGTCCACCAGGGGAAAAGCAAATTCTTAATAAACCTTGTTTTCCTGCCCATCTCTGGCAGAGATGATGATTTCATTTTTAATTTGTCCAGAAGTAAATTTGTAATGATAACCAAAGGGAAACAATTAGCTCCCCTGTACAAGATTATCTACACAATCATTAGTCATTAAAAATGTATTATTTTAAGTACAAAGGGGTGTTTGCATTCATCTAAATAATGCATATCATCCTACCAAACACAAAATGTATAACATCAATAAGTTAAATAAATCAACTTACCAAATTCCAAATCAGTCTTACAGTTAGAATATATATTTGACTGATGATGCATCCCAGGCACGTAGTTTAAACTGTTTGGTGAACTTTCTACCTCTGTACATAATTTGCCACTAAGGACTCTGATGAGACATCATCTAATGTTAGCATTAAGGGGGATGTGTAATACCAATCAATAGCCAAATAAAATAAAACCACCAGAAGTCAGAAGGGGATAACGCAGAGAGTAATGCTTTCTGATGAGGCCTTCAGAAGGCAACATCAAAAGCAGTCATCCAGAGGCTGCTGCCATTAGTAGATCACATGCAACATTTACAAAGTGCCTAACACAGTTCCTACTTAATGAAAACTGGGTGCGATCTTAGTTATTGCTAAATGAACTTTAATTCATCTAGAAAATGCTATGATAAAAGGAAACTATCAGAAAGAATAAAGGTTTAGTAAAACACTGAGCTCCAAATTCAGACATTATCTCCAAAGTTTTCTGGTTTCTGATGTCTGGGAAGGGATGCTTCAAATGCCTGACTTGAATTTCAATGCTGTCGAATCTAAGATCTACCCTCAAATCTGATGTGTTTGGCAAACTAAAGGAAAGACTAAAAGAATCACTAAAGATGACACTTTGGCCTGCTTGCTGAGCTTCCACAGAGGAACAGCAAACTTTTCTTTAGTACATTCTCCCTTAATTTACACGAAAAGAGAAGCCGTTTCTGCAACACACCCCTAATGTCCCACTGTGAAGACAGCTGCCTTATTTGCCTTTCAGCAAATTAAAAGTTAAAATAGCTCCTCTGTCAGGAGCCGCAACAGCAATTGAGAGACTTGTAAAGGAGCTTCATATTATTGCAGTAGTGTTCTGTCTCCACGGGGTTACCGCTGCCTTTTGACTTCAGCAGAGTCTCCAGAAAAGAAATAATACCTTCTTTCACCATCTCATCACACAGCTGTCTGCTGCTTCCCTGACTGACAAAGATTAAGACAAAATTCCTCATGAGAAGAGTTCCGCTGCCTTAGTTCCTCATAAGTTGACTTTATTTGTTTGTGTTTCTTGGTTGGTTGGTTGGTTGGTTGGTTGGTTGGTTGGTTGGTTGGTTGGTTTGAAAGAGTCTCCTTATGTAATTCAGACTGGCCTTGAACTCACTGTGTAGCCAAGGCTGGCCTTGACTTGAAGCAGTCCTCCTGTCTCAGTCTCTGAAGTGCTTGGGTTACAGGTTTGCACTACCACGCCCAGCTTTCATACTTTGGCTTCTATTTTTATATTTTCATTCTGTTAAAATTCATCTCCTTCTGCTCCCACTAGTAATTAATAAGTAAAAATTAAAAGCAAAACAAAATTTAGGTCACTTTCTCCAGGTTAGTCAAAAGTAAAGTATCTCTGACATTTTTTTAAAATAGTTGAGAATGAGGTTCTATCAATTGAGAATGAGGAGTAAGATCACCAATCGAATATAATAAAACTACTAGAAAATAGATATACACCAAAAAATTACCAAAAGAGACATCAGATAGATTCTGCCAGAGTTTTAAGCTTGGTTTGCATTTTATTTTTCCAAAGAGGCCAAACTCTATTTCAACAATAAAAAGAGAGTAGTGAATTCTGATAAAATTTTAAAGCCACATTTTTAAAATTTTAATCTTATTAACTTTGGTCTAGAGACTTCTAGTCTATGTTTTTATTAGATACTTTATAGGATTTTGATTCATGGAAATGAGTTAAGACACTTTCTTAAGCAAAACTTACAGAGAGGAAACTAAAATACAAAGCCTGGAAAAATCCTAGGGAAGGATGATAATAGTGGATTCTTAACCGCATTCTTGTTTTCCCAAATTCATAATAATCTCTTCCTCTCTCAGTGTACTAAGTCTTACTCTTTAGTTAGATATCTTTTAGATGAGTATAAGCATAGTACTAAATAGAATATAAATGACTGTAGATTTATAACTTTAATATTATCAGTATCTTTTAGAAGCTATTAAAATATTTTCTCTTTCCTATTTTTAAGAAGGTATAAAAGAGTACTGTACGAAAATTTATTCTGAGTGAGGCCCCAAATTTGTTCCCAAACACCAAAAGAGAAAATAAAATAATTCTTTTATTCACCGCCTTTTCATGGCCTTTTTTTTAGCCATACTTTGCAATTCAGTTCAATACGTGAGCTTTTATCATGAATGCACAATTTCTAATGTGTAACAAATTAAATTGTTTAGGAATGCAAAGTCCATGTCTTAATAATTGAAGATATTTTTGTTAAATCAACCAAGAAAAACATTTAAAATCACGGGTCAGGCTGCTAAAAACCTCCAATTAGTAAAACTTCTAATAGTAACAAAATTAGTACTATTGCCAGGCACATTAATTGTGTGATTAGATTTAATATCCACAACTAAACTGTGCTGTGTACTTGTATTTCCACTTTGCACAGGCTCATACAGCTATGAAATTATAGAGCCAGCCTTTAAATCAGAGTCCACTGGAATCCAAAGCCCATGCCTTCAATCATTACTTAATATTCTCAGTCATCTCTATGTAAAATATGATTGTAATTGTACAGATTCCTTTTCATGGAATAATTCCTAACAATAAGAGTTTCCAAAGACTTCTCTAAAAAATGTTATTTTTATTAGTAATTTTCATCATAGTTCTTGTGTGGACCGTGATCTAATTAAAGAGTTCCATTTAAACTAAAAATGGGTTGATGTAATCACGGATTCTGTTACAGGGAGCTGAGTTAGTCAGAAATATTATAGGCAGTCAGACAGGGCTAGGTCCTCCAAGGAGCCAGTGCGGATGCCCAGATACTTTGCCATGGTGGGGGACACAGACACTTACTGCTGTGGGCCAGGCCTCAAGACAAAAGATCAAACAAATGCACCCATATCCTAAGGGCTGATATTCTAACTACTTCTCTATCACCCTGAGGAAGTCAGGAGTCAGCTTCCCACCCCCCTACAGGAAGAGTCACTGCTGTTAAGCATCTCTGCTTACTATGTGACTCACTTCCCCATTTGTCCTTGATTTAATCAATTTTACCTGAGCAATTAATCTTATAGGTTAATGATAGTCCCGCCTTGCGAGTTTCCATTTTGCGCCACCTTGGACCTCTTTAACCTCATGGTTTTACTCTATAAAAGTCCCCAAAAATGACAGTCTTTGGCAACCCGCTCAGGACCCCTTCTCTCCCTCAGACAGAAACTTTCTTTCTCTCAATAAATACATTCTGCTCTTGACCTCCATTGTTCCTAAAATTCATTCTTCGATTTTAGAGAACATGAACTCGTGTCGGACATATAGTAGGTTGGGAGTTTCACTCCCCTATATCAATTCATTGAAATATTGTATGATTTTGCTCATCTAGACCAAGACTAGTTTCTAAAACTAATACTTTTTAAATATTTTCTCAAAGTATTGACCTTCTTTGACAAATTCTTCTCTATAACTTGGCTATTTTCTATTTCTGCTTTATTTCTAAACCTCTAACAGAAAGCTTATACTGACCAAACATCATCAAACTGAAAATAACCAAGAATCACCTCCCATTCGCACAGAAATTGTGTATGCCTCCCTTGCTGGTTCCCCATTTTCCAAGTTTATGTATCAGATCATCTTCATATTGCTGCAGGATGCCAGTATATAATGCTGTACTGACATTTTTTTCTATTTATGACAGCATGTTTCAAGAGCTATGATAAAATTTTTACAGTTCATGAGTCTCTAGCCTTGGATCAGGTCATGCTGCTGTTCAATCTTTATTCAGTCCTTGTTAGCAGAGGCCATTGTATCTAAACTGAACTACACAGAATCCACAATGCCAGAGTCAAATTGGAGACCATGAATCCAAGTACACAAAAATGTAAATTCTTGTGCATTTGTATATCTTCAACTCAGTGATAGAAATGACATTTAAAGATCTATCTCCTCCCAACCCTCACATCTACCTTCACTCGTTCTCCACAGTCTGGTCTCACAAGGTTGTCCAATTTCAAACATATGAAGAGATTTTAATTGTACCAAGGCATGGGAAATAAGGTCTAAAGTTCAGCATCAAACTCCATTTATGTTCACTGGTAGCCACTCAGACATACAGCTTCCTTTCTTATCCTTGGTCACTGGTCCAACAAACCGATTGCACTGGGTTCCACACTAGCCCCGTTCGGTCTACCTGGCTCATCGCCAAAGAAATCATTTGACTCCATCCTATCTGTGGTCTAACCCAAATAGGAGACTCCAGGGAATTAACAGAGTAGTAAGGAAAGAGGAAGTAATCATTGACTAATATAGGAAAATAACACATTTAAATAAAATGTAAGTTAGTTCTTTAGGCTAATAATGAGAAAAACAGAAATAATTAGATTTTTCACAAAATTTGAAGCGTATGCTTGGGATTCTCTGACTCTTTGTGTACTGTGTGGCTTATCTGAATTTCACTGTGAGGAATCTGAGAAGTCTCTTGAAAGAGACAGACAGCCATCCTCTAGCGCAGCTAACGAGAGGCCTGAAATCCTAGTGGCCATAGCTGGAGAAGACATTCCTCAGGCATTACATAAGACCTGTGGACAGAGACCACACAGTGGCTCCACATCCACAACTGTCACAGGGATGCCCTGTTGTCATTACACGGTTTTTGCTTTGTTTTGCTTTGTTTGTTTGTTTGTTTGCACTTGAGCTACTCTCATGTACTCGACTCCATAGAGCATGTTTCAGACCCTGGAGGAGTAGCAATAGGGAATGGCTAATTTCATTAACAGCAGTTAATTCTCTCAAAGAATTAAAGGGGAAACCTTTTGCCCTTACTAAAAATGACAGATTTGGGGATAATGGTACTTGTAATTCTAATATCTTATTTTTTCTCTAATTCAGGGTCCATATCTTATTTTTTCTCTAATTCAGGGTCCATGGTACTTTTTCCTCTACATTGTGAGACACAGACAGTAAGCATTACTGCTGTGTCCCAGCACCCAGCACCTGAAACAGGGCTTAGAAAATAGCGGCACCCACTATGGGAAGCAGGTCATGGAAATCAGAGTCATAGAAAAGGGTGCTATTAGGAGCTAAAATGCACCCCCTTCAAAATTCATATGTTGAAGTTCAAATGCCTAGTACCTCATACTGTAACTGTATTTGGAAATAAAGTCCTTAAAGTGGTAATTAGTTCACATGAGGCTGTTGAGGTCAAGCCCTAATCCAGTAGAGCCAGTCCGCCCCCTAAGAAGAGATGTACACAAACATAAAGGACTGTGAGGGAGAAAGGCTGTCTTCAAGTCAAGGAGAGCGACGTCAAAAGAAACCAAGTCTGCCAGCACCTTGATTTTGGACTTCTAGGCGTCAGAATTAGGAAAAGCAAATTTCTGACTTTTACTACCATGAATCTTAAGCACTTTGCTACTGACACCCCTAGCAAAATAATAGACATGAGAATTAATTTTAGGTTTCATAACAAAATAGTATTTCCAAATTTTAAAGACTGCCAGTTGGTTTTGTAAACTAAAATTCCTAATTTTTGTCGATTCACTCTCATGCTTGTTTGGATTTTTTAATCATATGTCTATAGTATTATACTTCAAATAATTTACGATAGATTCAACTGTGCTATTCTAGAATGCTTCCAATTCTGTTTTTATAACTATAAAAAGCTATGTGTTTTAGAAAATGCATGTTAGGATCTTGGATATTTAAATCTGAAATTCTACTGACCCACCCTATTCATCCCAAGACCCCGTATGTTTTTAACAGATGTTTAATTATTTAAATGCTCAACACTTCAATGTTTTAAATATGAGCTTCAAATCCTTTCTATGAAAGCCTGGTTTTAGATTCTGCTTTAATTTCACTAGAAAATAGATAAAACATAATTAAAATGTGCATGCAGAATCCCATGTTTCTTTTTTTTAATGTGATAGCTGTATAATTTGGGAATGAACTTTTCAAAAACACGGTTGATTTATAATTTTAAAATACACTGACAAATAATATAGTTTTAGAACTTATTTATTAATATTTTATTGCTAATATTCATCCACACTTTACTGGACTTCACTCATTTGGCTACTGTATCGCATTTTTTTGTAAATATATTACTTTTAATCGACTTGCCAAATTGATGTCAATTTTATTATTTTCCAGGTTACTCTTTAAATAGCACTGATATGAATATCTTTACATATATGTCTGTTGCAAATCAGTTTGATTGAATAATTAAAAGCAAAATCTCTAGGTGTTAAGGTATATGAGTAGTCAGTTTTTGTTCCAAAACGTTCAATGTTTTTCCAAAATTATTGAACAATTTGCACTCTGACCACCAAGAACATGCATTGAATTTGTATCCACTCTAGTAATTGCCATTCTCCAGCTTTTAAACTGTTTGCCAAATGAAGACAATAAAATCATAATGTATTACTGTCTTTATTTTCATTTCCATGATCACTATTGAGCATGACGTGATATACTGAGCATCTTCATCTATTCGTTGGTCATCTCAGTTTCCTCTTGTGTGAAATGTCTATTAATGACTTTTGCCCATTTTTCTTACTGATCTATAAGAGATTATCTTCATGCTGTTGACACCAATTCTTTGTCAGTTTCTTAGATTGTGAAAATCTCCTAATTGTAGCACATTTTTTTATTTTAAGCAATTTCTTTATGAACTAAAGTTCTTAATGTAGAAAATTTATGTCTTGTCTTTCATAGTCAACATGTTTTATGTCTTTAAGAATGTTTTTGTAGCTCTATGCTAAAAATAAATTTAGATTTTCTTCTGAGTGTTTAAATTTGCTTTTGACATTTAAATCCTTAAATCATCTTGAGTTACTCAATATACAGGGAGAGGTGAAGATTTAGTTCATATTTTTGTTGACATTTAATGGACAATTTATTCTTCAGGTATTGATCTGTAGCAAAAGGAAATCGCCATTACATCATTCTTTAAAAATCTTCCTCAAATCACAATATTTAAACAAATGTTAATTACTTATGCTTTTCTACATGAAAGAAAATCTTGCA
Organism: Dasyprocta punctata; assembly: GCA_004363535.1. NCBI lineage: Eukaryota > Metazoa > Chordata > Mammalia > Rodentia > Dasyproctidae > Dasyprocta > Dasyprocta punctata. Next base: position 25,072 of record RJWM01017603.1, on the reverse strand, counting down.
GAGTGAGAACTGAGGTTGTTAATTCTATCAAATAAAACAAGAATGCTTATAAAAAGAAGATAATTATAAAGACAATTTTCCTGACAACTAGGCATCTATAGCCCTCTCATCAAAGCATTTTTGGAAATCTGTTTTGACTCACTGAAATACATACACAAATTCACACATACATGTGCACATGCATGAGTACACACACACAACTGCCATACACAGAAAGCAATAACATGGAAAAAATAAGTGCATCACTGTTCCACATATCAGCCTCCATTTCCAATTTTTGCATTCCTACTGTGACTTAATTTGTTTTACAATCATTTTTATATTAGTTATTTTGGATGCCACTTTAAAATGAAATATAACAAACCTCTGCCTTATAAATAATTAGGTTACAAATGAGGAAATGGCACACTAAAAAGGAAGTAAAATGTCAGATATCCCTATCTCAAAGGAGCTTTTATTTTTGTTTCTTCTTCATCACCCTACTACTCTTCATCTCTGTAAAAGTAAAGAACTTTAATTCTAATTCATTTACTAAATATCTACTGGGCAAAACATTATACTAAATGTTATAGAGAGCAAAAATTTACTCTGTAGTATAACAAGGAAGCCATAAGGACCAACTATGACAAGTGATATAAAGAGAATACCCACAAATGCTGATTCAGTTCAATTATATTTGCAATTACTAAGCACCTAAGACAATATGGCACTGTACATTTCAATAGTCTCATTAAACAGTCATCATTTCTTTTTAAAGAGTTCAGTTTGTAACTTCATGATGCAGGAAATTTTAAACAGAAATAGTCAACATTCAGTTGGTCATGGCACTCAGGAGGCTGAATCAAGAGGATCGTGAGTTTGTGGCCAGCCTGAGATGCTTGGTGAACGCTAGTCTCAAAACAGAAAACAAAAGGGAAAAGAAAAAGACAAAATAAGACAAGACAGGGGAGGCAGGAAGAGAGAAAAAGGAGAGAGAAACAATATTTTTAAAGTTTATTAGGCAAAACCCTTTTGCAGGTGTGCTTCAGAAAACACTGGCATAGAAAATGGTGAGCATGACCAGTGTATTTGACGAAGGCTTCTCTCCACTATCCCTTCCTGCAGTCAATATGCTCAGACACAACTCCAGCCAGCTCCTTTACTTGGACTTAGGTTTTCGGCTAACTCAGTAGCATGACTAGCTTGGCATAAGGTTATGAAAAGCATTAATGCCCACTCTAGGCTCAGCACTTTCCAGTTTTCGCTTTTGATCTGTTTTCTGCAGTCCTACTGCCGTTATTCAGACTCCCCCGTGGAGCAGCCCATCCAGAACCTCCATTTCCGAAGGGTGCACGATGATCTCCACAAACTACTCAAAGTAGCTCTGGCTCTTTTCATTTCTCCTCATCACCTCAAGGTTCTGCTGAATTTCACATCCTGGATGAACCACTGTGCATCTCCCAGTGTAATCCCCAGCTAATCTCATAAACTAATATACATCAATATGAAAAATTTAGAGACATCTCATCCTTCCCTGCTGAAGTAAATATCATCACAGGCTTTCATGTCAGATATATAATAAATATGATGCCTCAAAAATCGAAAGAAAATCTTTTGCATTGTGGACAAGGTACACTAGGTCAGATTCAAAGGTCATGATAATTTGTGCGTGACACTGAGTTTACTAACTCCACCAATACTCAATAACTAAGTCTACTAATTAGGAGAAATAATAGTGATTTCATATTAAGGTATGAGAGAGTACTTTTATATACTGTAAAGTCATCTAAAATACATTACATTTTTGGTAATGACAAATCACATGGCAAATATTTAATTAAGCATCTCTTAAAATATTCTATAGGAAAGCCTGCTTCACTTATGCTAAGGATAGGACTGCCCTCAAATTTGTAGGAAAGTCAGAGACGATGTTCAAAATCATGCCTTCATTCTGTCATCGGCCTATTTATTTGAAACAAGAGTGAACGTGAGGCATAAGAGACAGGAGAGTGACTAAAATAGCCACAAGCACCCCCATCCTAGAGTTTATATTCTGTGCGAGATTCAAAACAGCTGGAAAATGTGGGGACATTGCAAGGATGTGTAGGGCCACTGAATTCCCAAGTGAGCATCACTGTTACTAAAATGAATGTCACCTTTGTTTTTTGCTGAAACAAGGAGGCCATGCTGTCTGATTTACTTCAGTAAATCAACACGTGAGACCAGCATAGTCTTAAACCTTATGATCTGCTGCATCATTTTCAACTAACCAAAGACACACCAGACTAGATAAGACCCCAGATCCCAAGATTTTCATAACTGAAAATCTAGTGAAATATTTCTACACTTCCAAAAGTAAGATACTGCTTCGTGTTAGAGCGACACTTTAGTCCTTTGCTAATAACAACTATTGCTCAAGTCTCACAAGGCTGTAGACATTCTTTTAGGCAGATGACTTTTTTTTTTTTTTTTTTTTTTTTTTTTTTTGCGGCACCGGGGATTGAACTCACAGCCTTGCGCCTGCCAGGGCAGGCGCTTAAGCCACTGAGCCAAACTCCCGGCCCTGGTTTTTTGAGGCAGGGTCGCACTATGTAGCTCAGGTCGCCCTTGCGCCGCGTTGTAGCCCAAGCCGGCCTCGAACTCACAACGCTCCACCTACCTCAGCCTCCCGAGTGCTGGGATTAAAGGCATGCGCCACCACACCCGGCTCAGGCAGATGACTTTTTATATCATTTAACCATCACAACTCCTTGTCCTTGGTAGTACTGTTTTCATCCCATCTTACAGAGATGAGGGAACTATGACATAGAGGTTTATAAACTCGTCCAAGGTTACACAGCTATTTCAAGTCTAGGCTGCTTTATTATACAGTCGACGCTACCTACTGAGCTCACTGTCTCTTCAGTTTCTTCCCAGTACAATGATTGATATAATGTACAAAGGGTCAAGAAACACTGTTCTACCTAACTCCAATCACATCAGAATTCCTTCTATGACTCTGAGGAAGCTCAGGGGGTGCTGTTCAAGCAGATTTAATGCAAACAGCACCCCCTAAAGCATGCAGCAGCACACAAACTGTGTAATCCTTCATGGTGCAGCTGCAGCTCTGTCCTGTACCAGACCTTCACTGCCTCTCACACTGCTCTCTACTGGAAAGCTGTTCCACCACGCCGCGCTCTTCCTTGCCTCTCCTCTTCTCCCTTCGCTCTTCTCTTCTCTCTTCTCTTCTCAAGTAATTAAAACCAGCAGTCATTTAGTGCCTATTATTCTTAAAGTTTTTCTAGGTTTTACCAGCTACAAGGATCTACATGTCTCTTTTCTAAACAACTACCTGATGTACACTTTGTGGGCACTGTGTGTGTGTGTGTGTGTGTGTGTGTGTGTGTATATATATTTGGTTTTATTTGTGTGTGTGTATGTATGTGTGTGTGGCACCAGGGATCAAACTCACACCCTTGTGCCTGCCAGACAGGTGCTTAAGCCACTGACCCAAACTTCCGGCCCTAGTTTTCTGAGGCAGGGTCGCACTATGTAGCTCAGGTCAGCCATGCGCTCACATTGTAGCCCAAGCCGGCCTCGAACTCACAACGCTCCTTCTACCTCAGCCTCCCGAGTGCTGGGATTAAAGGCGTGTGCCACCACGCCCGGTTTATATTTTATTTTAAAGAGAAAAAAAGATAAAAAGCCCAACTGAGTTTCCAGACAGGTTAGCAGGACAGTTAAAATAGTTGACACATTACACATTGTTGTCTTCTTAGTAGTTATTTACAGTATAGGATATAGGCATGCTATCTTGTCAAACAATATTAGCACAAAATATTCTTTTCACAGAACAAATAGAAGTGAGCTGTATGGTCACTTTAAACTACTCCTTAGCAGTTCACTACATCATGTTTTGTGTTTTGCCCAACACATTTATTTATTCCATTATGTGGAAGTTCATGGAGAACAAAAGAGTTTTGATTCTCCCTCCCCCTGCACATTCCTTCTCCATAGACACACACTACATACCTCATATAGTACTTGAAGTGCAATAAGTAGTGTTTGGACAGGTTGTGGACTAATTGATTAATCTATTGGAAAAACATTTGCCTCAACTTAAATAGCCTCCAGGAGTTTCTGCCTCAGACACAGATGCACACACAGTTTGTGAGCCTGAAAGGTAATGCACTGAGTTTGGATCAAAAAAAAAAAAAAAAAAGAAGAAGAGCTTTCACAGGGGAATCACCTTAAATATAAAAATCATAAGAAACAGAAATGTCTATGGATTTAATCTGAAACTTTTTAAAGGGAGAACTAGCTAACTGGAAAAGTGAGAAAAAAAGAGGAGTTTTATGTATTTAGTATTAAAGCACCTTCTCCAGATCTGAAAATCAAAACCTTCTTTCCATCAGTTCTGTAATTTTCTTTCAGGAGATGCAATATATTTTCCACATTTCAAGTATATCTTAAAATTCTAATAGCTAGCACCTTCTGCTTTACTTCTTTCTTCTACTATCTAACACACTGACTTTGCGCTTTAATGTTGAGCTGTCCCCTCAGCACCATCCCCCCATGACTTTTCGCCACAGAATGAAATTCAGTCATCAACAGCTCCCGAGATTCGTTTGTGAACTCGGGCTCCCTCTGCTGGGTCTGAAGCAGTACAACATGCTTCTCTGTAGAAGTGGAGGTAATGGAACTCATGCCCCACAGGATTTTCTCCTGTTTAGACTAAAATTTAAAACCATAGCTGACAAAATACAACACGTTGAAAGACGAAAACATTAAGGACCTGAATGTAATGATAAATCAAGATAAATGATAAATCAAGACGGGTTTTTAAGGAAACACTACACAAATCAATATTTTTGCCCCTGCTTATTTCCATGGGAAGTGGAATAGTAGAATTCGGTAGGGTATTGCAAAGATGGCTGAAATGATGATAGAAAACTGTTAAAAAGGAAATAACTACAAGGAGTAAGATCTGGTTTACATATGTCTTTTCCAGAAGTTAACGCTGGTAAGTATGACTCCGAGTTGTGTAAGTTCTTGAAGCAAGGCTTCTAAAGAAAGAGAAGTAGCTACCCAGCAATACCGAAGAAATGCAAATCAAAGGTGTTGATAACACCTCTAAAATATATTAGCAAGCCTGACAGTATAGACTATATTGAGCTTACATAGTCGCACACGGACACACACATACAATAAAGTACATTCCAATTTTACTATGTAGAAATGTAACTTATATGATGTTCAAGTGGAAATGATAAATACTGCTTCCTGTTAAAAGGAAATGTTTTTTTCTCATTTAATTGATTTGGTGTTTACACTTGAAAAACGATTGAATTAATCTAACAAACCATCGGAGCAGGGGGAAAAATGAAAATACATTTAAGATCTTTAAGAATCCAGAAGTTATATATTAGGGTCTATAATTCTTTTCTTAAGGTAGACTGGTTTTCTGCCATAAATATACCTTAAATCAGTCCCAGAGTAATCTTGTGAAATGAAGAAATGCTCAAGGAATTGAATATTCTGTGGCCTAGAAATTTAGAACCTGGGCCTCCCTCTCCATTGCCCAGCATGGCAGAACTGTGAGTTACTAATGTAGCCAGTCCACTTCTCTTCTCCATTAACAGTTAGCTGCCACAGAGAGCTAACCAAAAGGCCAGATCAGGACTAGATACTTAATTTGACACGCCTAGTGCAAAATGAAAATACCCTTGTTCAAAAAGTATAAAGAACCTCACTGAAGATACTGACAGTACAGCAGGAAACCAACCAAGTAAACTCTTCATGGATCTCTGTTCCAATATTCACAAAAATACTGACCCCATCTTAATATCCTCAAAGAATTACTTTGCAAGAGTGACATAATTGATAAAACACAATATAATTCTCCAAATGCATACTGGCATTTGTTAATAGGACATGTTTGTGTTCCATCTATTCAAGTTTGGTTTTAGAAACAGAGTACGTGTTTAGAGAAGGTACTGTAACTCATGCAGATTTTTAAAATTTTATTTTCCCTAAAGAATTATACATTATAAAGGTTTAAAAACACAACTTTCAAAGCCGAACTGCCTGGTTTTAAATCTTGTCTCAATCACTGAACACCAGCATAGCTTCGAACAAGTTGCTTACACCTTCTGTTTAAGTCTATCTTTAAACATTTTGAGTCTCAGTTCTAGCATCAGATTAATATTAATACTTTTCATAGAATATATTCAGTCATAGTGTTTGGTACATAATAAGAATTGAATTTAGTTATCATTATATGAGGGGGATTTCCAGATACATTACTCTGGAAATATATGGAAAACAGCTGGTGGACCATAGGAAGCCTGGAATTCAAGATCCAGTTGTGCAACAAAGCTGTGCATGGTGGTGCACACCTGTAACCCCAGCACTCAGGAGGCTGAGGCAGGAGGAGTACCATGAGATAGCGGTCAGCCCAGGCTACCTAAGCGAATTCAAGGCCAGCCTGCACTACATAATAAGATACTTCCTCAAAAAAATATATAAAATTTTTAAAAATCCAATTGTGCTTATTGTAGTTTTGATGGATTGTTTTACATAAAATGATGTTTTATGTAGCTTCCCACATTCTCCATATTTTAAAGTTCTTCACTTTATTTATTCATGTACACGTGCACACTGATTCTCTAATCTGTGATAATTATGATGCCAGATAAGAATCTAAAGCTGTAAAAAATCAAATTCCTGCTCTAAACAACCTTACCAGCAGAAACTTAAATGAATAATTATAACACAGTGTACTACATTCAAGACTATTGGAAGACTATTCTCTATGAATTTCTCCCACTTCCCTACTACTCAACTGAAGGCACTAACCAATATTTTGTGTTGGAATAGCTTTCAGGAATATCTGTACAACAAACTGCTTTAGAAGGTAGAGACCCTGCCTCTCTCCAAGGCAGAGGGAAAAACTGTTTCCTCATCAGGATACTAAAGGTCAAATCCATCCTTCCAAGACAAAGTCAGAGCAGTCTGCTAGTAGTGCCCTTTAAAAAAACTGAGTTATCCAAGAAGTTTGAGATTCCTCCCCTGTGTCACACACCAACATGGAGGAGGGTGAAAGTTTCATGTAGAGGGAATAGAGGCATGAAACAATGCATTAGGATGAGTACAGATAAACAGTGAAGTAGTGCTGATAAAATAGATTTGAGACAGGAAGGAAGGAAAAACTAGACCAGGGAGCAATATAAGGGCATAAGTTGGAAGATTTTATATGCTACATAGAAATTTACTTCACGACACCTGTTTAGCTAAGAAATGTACACCACTGTGGCTCTTAAAAAGTTATTGGTTTTTTTTTTTTTTTTTTTTTTTTTTTTTTTTGCGGCATCAAGGATTGAACTCACATCCTCGCACCTGCCAGACAGGGCTTAAGCTACTGAGCCAAACTCCCAGCCCTGGTTTTTTGAGGCAAGTTTGCACTATGTAACTCAGGCCGGCCTTGCATTCACGTTGTAGCCCAAGCCAGCCTCAAACTCACAACGCTCCGCCTACCTCAGCCTCCCAAGTGCTGGTATTAAAGGCGTGCGCCACCACGCCTGGCTTATGCTGGTTTTTTAATGAGTCTTTTTTCACTAGAGCAATCTTTTTTCTCAAACAAAAAAATTCATTAAATAAATACACTCTAAGACATGATAGTACTGCTGTCATGTATTCAGGGAGGCACACTCACAGCTTTACCTGACAGCAGCTTACGGAATACCTTGGAATTAACCACTGCATTTGGACAAACCCAGACCTTTTTTTTTTTTTTTTTTGAGTGAGACAAAGAGAAAGTGTAACCTATTGTCTGTGTGCACTTACTGGTTCCATGATGAGTTCATGTATCTGATAAACAGTTTAGCACTTATTTTCTCCTAATCCTGTCCTATCAGCAATATATAGAGTGATGGTTGAATACAAGATAGTCATAAGCCTAAAAACATTGAAGAACTGGTGACAAAAGTGAGGTTCAAACATTGCACTTTCCAAAGAATAATCCTGTGGCACAGCACTGTCATCATCCAGCAACAACTCACTGACTTTTCTTCTTCCTTTGGCAGATATAATCAACCTTTATTCTATGTAGAAGTTGAACTGCTTTACTTTGAAATTTTTGCTTATTATTTATATAACCCATTTTCATTGTTGAATTTCTACCCTTCACTACCTGTGAAATTTGTTTAGATATTTTAATTAAGTATAAAATCCATTATAATTTTTCTCATTAGAATTAATGGAATTTTATTTTTAACTCTTAGGCTTGGGCTTAGAAATAGGTTTTTCAAAAATGAATTAAAGTCATTAAATAGGAGATAGATGTACTTTGAATTTTGTGATAGGTTTTGAGGAGGCAATGAAAATTTCAAAATAAAGAAAGGCTCTTTGAGTTACAGTCATTGGTTCTGAGCCAGGGTTCTCTAACCAATATGCCTGAGGTCAAAATTTGACTCCACTACATATTAGATGTCATCTAGAGCAAGTTTTTTTCTTATGCCTTAGTTTTCTAGTCTATAAAAGTAGTAATATCCTTGATATCATATTGTTGTGAAAATTAAAATACTGTATATTAAAGGCTCAAAAGAATACTAAGTATATAGTAAATATCCAGCTAAATATTACCCACAAATATGTTTATTCTCTTCACATCTGTGGTTGCTATATTTCATTCTGACAGCATTGTGTACACAGATGCGGGGGCACCAAGATTGATAAGAAAAAATCCATAGTAGGTACAATAAAGGCAAGAAAAAAGGATAGACAATAATAAACAAAGATGAGGCAGAAAAAAATATGTTCTCTTTTGAACATGTTCAGATTAAAGTGTCGGAGTGACATTCTTTTTTCCTTCTATCTCAGCAGTTTGTTTAGGTCAATTTTATCACACTCATCAGGTATCTAAAAGATTTAAAGTTAAATTAAGAACATCCTTTGAAATAGATACTAAAAAATATATAACCTCAAGAATTTTCATTGTTTATTCAATGTTAATCTGCTCAGAGAAAGGGTTCTAGGAGCCACATACTTGTTATTGTTAACAGTAACAAAAATCAATGCACTTTTCAGGCACTCAGATAATTCATTTCCTTGGAAACTGAGAGATTATTAAATGAACATAAATTAAGTTTCTGCTTATTCTACCTTTTCCAAAGGTAATTTTTCAAAAAGCTGAGGGGTGAGTAACTCTAACAGAAATGGTTAAAAACAAGCAAGTCCAGGTAAAGAATAAGAGTTCATCACACATATAAGTGATAGGTTTTGTTCCTTTCGTGCTAGGTTTATCCTCTTTGCCACTTAGAATACTTTTCTTTCTACATAGCTCTATCTCCTCCACCACTCCTGTCCCATTCCACATTGTCTCCCATCCACCTTTACCTTCACTGACCCTACACCTCCTCCTAAAATTGTACAGGATGACAGGGACTATTCTTCATTTATGTTTATGTCCCTAGTTCCCAGAATAGCATGGCACATGTTAGGTATTCAACATGCATTTAGCATAAAAGGAATCATTGATCACATAAACCCACTTCCTGATGATAAACTCCTTAATAACTTCATAACTGAAAGAGAGGATCTTGGCATAAAATCAGGTCCAAACAATAGGCAGTTTTTGTTAAGTCTCTATAGTTGTAAATTTCATACATTTATTCGAATCCAAGTGTGAAGAGGTCACTACAGATATGAATTAATTTCAGTTTCATGCTTTAAACTTTTATTATTTTCCAAATAATCCTATGAACAACACTATAAAAATAATCTATTTTATTTACTGCACTTGTCTAAAAGTGATCGAGACAGCCCTCAATAAATATTTAACTCACAAGCGAATAAATAAACAGATTCCTTCAATTTTTCTACCCAGAAGCAAGTACTTTCCCATTTTCTTAGATTGTGCACAAAAATATGATTTATCTAAAGGACATAATGAAATATTTTCTTCTTTCTTAGGTTCTCCCATAACCCAAAAATAAAAACTTACAATATTGTAATAACAACTGTGCTGACAGAAGCCCTCTTCCAGGACCATACCACTTATTATTTTTAAAGCAGATTAAAAACTCATTAACAAAGATCAAACTGTATTTCAATTTTATTGTAATGTAAAAAGTAAATAATCTTCTCCATAAGAATAAAGTAAGTAGCTATCGTAATTCAAATAACTGTTATGACATAGGAAACAATGAGCTTCCTCATTGCATAACATCTTTATCCATCTAGCAAAAAGGAATCTTCATAAACCAATACCTCTTCACTTCGCCAACACAGTGGTAATTGGTGGTGATAAAATCACTGAAACACTGTATATACAAAAGTTCATCTACAGCTAATAAAAAAATGTTGACCATCATTTTCTATATTTTAATTGAATTTTTTTGGCTGAATTCTAATCTGATTGTTTTTAAAAGTGCTAACCTACTGAGCAGAGTTTCTCAAACTCAGACCTATGGACGTTTGAGATCAGATGGTTCTTTGCTGTGTGGACTGTGTGTACACTGTAGGAGGCCTGCCAACATCCCTGGGTGGTACCCACTAAATACTAGCAACACTGCTCTTTTCCACACTCCTAACAATCAAAAATGTCTTACAGCATTGCCAAATGTCCCCTAAGGTGCAAAACTGCCCCCAGTTGAGAATCACAGCTGCGAAAGGTATAATGTGTAGCAACTACTGAAGAGCCAAAATACTGTAATATTCCATTTCCCAACCATTCTGGACAGATGAGAAATTTCTGTGTTATGATTTAGTAACACCCCTTTATACAGTGTGTTTGATTAACTCATAAATCCCATGTCTCAGCTCTAACAGATGAAACACTCTATTCATGAACTTATCTTCTTCATATTTTAGCAGCTATTTTTAACAGTAAATTAGGAGACAAATGTTCTTGTGATAAAGAGTCTCCATTTTCCCCGGTGACTGGGGGCCTGAGGGACTTTGTACATGGTGGCCCCTTAGCATTTTCCTTTACTCTCAGTAAACAAGGTAATTCACAGCTTTCAACTGCTATCAGGAGGCCTCCAGAGTTTCTTCCACTATTCCTAAGACTCACACAAAAGAGCAGGTTTTGCAGAGGAAAAAAAAATTACATTTAGCTTAAAATGAAAGGCATGAAAATAAGATAAACACTTCAACGGGTTAAGGAAGAAATAAATACATAAAGTAAAACTGCAAATAAAGTAAAAGAAGTTCAAAACATTTTTTACTGGTTAACCCATGCCCCAGGATATGTGAGGAAAATGAGTGAAAAGGAGAGCTCCTTATTACTTAAACTTACAAAGATACTGTCTACACATGTTCATCATTTTGTTTCTTTTGACACTTCCTGATCCACTTGACACTTCTACCACTAAGTGGCAGGCATTGTGCCAAAGACATTTACAGAGACTGAGAGCATTTCCACACATAGATCTACGTTACACATTCCACAGAATCTTCTCTAGGTTCACTTAAAATGCACTGACCCATATTTGATCTCCTTTAAATGTTCATATTTTTAAAGCACAGTGTGTTTTCTTTGATGGCGGCCTATCTATTTATAGTTGAAGGCTAAGGAAGGGGGAAGGAAGAAGAAAGAAAACAGTACATTGGGTAACACTGTAATAAACTGTAAAAATCTCTTTCTGAACAAGAAGCAAAAATCATGTCAGTGAATGGCAAACAAAAACCTAACAAGTGATAAGCATCAACAAATTGCTTAACAAAATGTTAGCTACTGATTACAATATTGATGCAAAACAGAGAAAGCCAGCTGACATGAAATAGCACGTTAAAACTGAAAACCACACTAATGAAAAAGGACAGTGCTGTATAGCTCACTGGTTTCCTTGGAAAGAGTGGCACATATAGAGTAACGCAAAAGCATGTACTGCAGTTTACCAGTCAGTATAAATTTAGGCCACAAAAACAAAATGTCAGACCACATTCTCTGCTAAATAATTATAAAATAAATAATCATCTATAACCTCTTAAATTGTAAGGACTCTTTGAATGGCACCCACACAGGGAGAGACAAAGAAGTAACATTTGCACATTCTCTGCATTTAAACTCACCAAAGAGCAAATGTTACTTCTTTTTTATTTAGAAGGGGTTGCTATGTAAACCATTTGTTTTAATAAAATTTAGAAAGCCCAGTAAGTGAAGAGCTTAGTGAGTGTTACCAGAGTAGTGTTCCATGAATCCCTTTGTAAAATTCAAATGACTCTCCAGTGTTCTCCTAGAACACCCCAATAAGCTGCTTAAGCCATTCCTAGGACCTCTTTTAAATACTGGCTATATGTGCCCTGTACCAGACACATTATGACCAAGCAACAAGAACATTTTTTTGCTTTTAATTTGATTTCAGGCACAGATAAAGGGTTCACTTGAGTGTGAATTTTGTGGCAATACAAAAAGAAAATCTATTTTTGCTATCTAAAATAGACATTTTTCAAATGTTCTATCTTTTAAACCTTGCTTTAAAAGGAATTAGACATGTTTGTACAACTCCATTACCAGTTATTATCTCATTCAGCTTTCTAAATAAATCAAGCCACTACCTTCCATTTTTGTATGTGCTATCTTCTACTTCTGCCTTTCCATTTCTTTTGTGATGGTTCTTTTAACTAGGAATTAGTATTTCCTACATTCTTATTCAAAACTTGATGGCCAGATCAGTTTTGAGACTGAAAAACTCTGTAGATATTCAAAGTATGCACTTAAATCACACCAGTGTATTCAGTGTGTTCAACCAACGAGCAAATGAAAGACGCCCACACAAAACTGAATTAAGTACTAAACAGAGCACTTAAAGTCTACCTTTACAGACTTAGCGTGTAGTTCACTAGTAAAGTATAGGAATAGCATGCATGAGGTCCTGGGCTCAATCATCAGTACCAAAAATAAATAAATAAAATAAAATAAAATAAAATAAAATCTATATTGGTAAAGAAAAACTTTCAACCTGAGATAAAATTTGTATCACATTCCATCAACCTTTTTTTAAACAAACAATTTGGATCCATGATCACAAGAAAATATTTTAATCTGTGTTTTTCCTTCAGAATGCACTTAACATTAAAAATATTAGGCTCTAATTACTTCTGTATTGAGAAAGGCCCAAATTTAGCAATGAACTGAGTGTGCAGTGGACATTTCTGCAGGCTCTCCCAATATCTATTCCACCTCTCTCCTGTGTAACAGCAACTAAGCAGTGCAAATATAGACCCAACTCCAAAAACAGACCATGATGGAATTACCATGAAGTGAGATGCCTAGAATTGAGGGTGATAAGATGTATTTCATATACAATTTAAATACCAGTAATTCACTCCATAATGTGAGTTTTCAAATGAGCAAGCAAGTCTTAAAAAAATGTAGAGCAAATCAAAACTTTATATTCTTACTATACTCAATAGCTACGTTTCAAGAAAAGTCAGTATAAATTATAATAGTTGCCCCCCATAAAAGCATCCTTTTAGGGTTGTTATTTAGAAAAATATCCACCAGAAAGCTCATTGTGTTGACGGCTTGGCTGCCAGCTGTTAGACTTTTGAAGCGATTCAATCCTGAGGATTCTAACCTCATCAGTGAATTAAGCTATTGCTGAGATCATAATCTGATGGCATTTATTGAGAATTTATGGAAACAGAAGGTGGAGTTAGTAGAAGGGAATAGATCAGAAGGGTGTGGCCTAGCGATTATATCAGTCCTCAGTCCCTACCTTTCTCAGACTCTGTCTTAGTTACTTTTTGCTCGTTGCCGAGACAAAATACCTGACACCCAAAATTAGGGAAGGAAAGGTTTATTCTTACAGTTTCTCGGGAGTTTCAGTCCATTAGTTGGCTCCAAGTCAGCATGGGGTGGCGGGTCTATGGTTCATGGTGGCTGCAAGCCACAAGGCGCACTGGCAAGAGAGAGAGGCGGAAGAGCAAGCCAACAAGAGGAAGACCTGCCTTCCCTTACATTGTATGTTGGCTCCACCCCGGGGTGGGTACAGCAAACCAAACACAAGCAAGCGCCAGACTTAGCCCCATCAAAAGTATGTGAGGACTTGGGGGGACATAGCATACCCCATACAGACTCTTTCCCTTTCTCTGAACTTTCTGGACACCATGAGCTGAGCAGCTTTCCTCTGCCACACTGTCCTACTATAATATTTCTGCCTCGCCACAGGGCTAAAAGCAACGGAGCCAACCAAGCATATGCTGAAACATCCGAAAAACTAGGAGCCAGACAGAATAAATCTTTCTTCCTTTAAGCTGTTTTTCTCAGGTATTCAATCACAGTGATGGAAAACTAACTAAGCCACACACTTTGCTGAAGTCTAGGTTCAGATGGTTATACAAAACTATATACAGATTTTCACCTATCCACTGTCCAGAAGCACATTCAAAAGATAAGTAGGCTCTGGAACAATTCTCATGGTGCAGATCTGTCCTGCGCAGTGCAGGATCTCTAATATCCCTACTCCACTTTCATCAAATGCCAATTTTAACTCTTTTTTAACTCTGCCTCTCTGTCCAACTCTCTCTCTCTCTCTCACTCTCTTTCTCTCTCCCTCTCTTTCTCTCTCTGCTTCTCTGTCTTTCTGTTTCTCTCTTTCTCCCTTTCTCTCTCTTATACTTGTTCTTGTTGTTCCCACTAGTGATCACTCTCATACAGCAAGAGGATCGCCATCTGGAGACCAGAAAAATGAAACTCACCATGCACTGAATCTATGAGATCTTTGTTCTTGAACCTTCCAGACTCCAGAACTGTTGTTTTTTAAACTACCCAGTTTATAGTATTTTTTAGAGCAGCCCAAGCTAAACCTTATTACAAGACCACGAATAAAGCACTGATCTCAATTTACGTCTAATGGCTTTGATTGTTTATTCATCTGGTGTCTCTCTCATTCAAAAGTAAACTCCAGTGTGATAGGAAAAAGTCTCTATAGTTGTCTATCATCAGTACATAACACGACATTTTGATTGTTTATTCATCTGGTGTCTCTCTCATTCAAAAGTAAACTCCAGTGTGATAGGAAAAAGTCTCTATAGTTGTCTATCATCAGTACATAACACGACATTTTCAATATCTAATTGTCAAGTGAATGGTTTCTACTTCCCCTTCAACCCACCTATCACTCAACCTCTATGTCCTGTAGCACTCGGATTTAAGTTTCTCAAGCTGCCTTTCCACATGCCATTCACCTTTTCAAAAAACATATCCTTCCCCAGTATGGTAACATTATCCAACCCCTTCCTGATCCTGTCTTTCTGCATGTAATTTCTACTGTTCTATCAGATCTCAGTTTGACATTGTTCTTTTCCAGAAAGCTTTATCTGGACCTTAATAGCAAGTTAAGACCTCCGTCCTACTGCCTACCACAGTAATATCATACATAATACTAACTGAATTATTTAATAATTGCAGCATTATCTCTTCTCCCTGATAAACTGCAAGTGCTATGGAGACAAAGATTGTATCTTGGTCATAACTGTGACACATAATAGGTGCTGAAGAAAACTTACTAACTTTTCTTTTAAAAGTAAGACTGGTGGCTAAATCTGAGGTTGTAAGCAAGAGCCTATTGCAAAGGAGTACCAAATGGCCCAAGCAAAATCACATTCTTAAGAAAATCTTACACCTCCAGCTTGATATCAAGCAAAATGTTCTGAAGGACTAGATAGTGCAATAAATTGCTCAGCACCCCAGTGACAAGCACTGCAAGATTGCCACTAGATTTATGATTTGGAAACTCAACTACTCAACCAAAGTAAAAATCTCCTCAACCCAAGGTTGCCAAGCCAGCAGAGCATTTCTTCAGCAAAGTGAGTAGCATTTGGAAAATTCATGACAGAGCTAAAGCAAAGAGTGATCTGAAAATGAGAATAAACATGATAAAGAAAAAAATATATAGTGATAAAAGGACTTTATGTATTATGGTAAAACGATTAAAATATACAATAAAATTTCCTCCAGAAAGAAAACCCAAAAACTGACTTATTACCTTTGAATTACTCCACTTATGGATATCACCAACTCAGTTAAGTTAGCAACAAAGCTTTCCTTGTGCAATAAAGTGAAAAATCACACAAAGTGCCATTACAAAAGCTTACCTTCCAACTGGTCAGTAACCAGTTAAAGAATGAGCATTCACTTATTCTGGGACATGAACTGATAAACAACATAGGCCTCTGGAGAAATCATGCATGGATAGAAGGAATGCATGACTCCTTCACCCTGATTGACTTTTCTCTGCTTTCCCTGTGTCTTGGGAGAAGGAGGCTCTTTTTCATGCCAGACACATCATGATGAATGCTGATGAGACAATATTTGATTCAGCATTGCCTAGATGGTTATTTTGCATACAATTTTTCAACTTCTTCATCAATTCATTGACTTGCACAAGCAGCAGCATTTGGGATGCAATTCTTAGCAAGCGGACAATTTTTTTAAATTATAGAGACTTTATTAGGAGAAACAGTATGTCCCCCTTTTGCAAATTTGGATGAAATTTATCCAAGAGCCAATTAGAAGATCCAAAACTCTTAAAAGTAATTTAATACAATGATTTACAATTGTTAGGAATCATTTCATAACACTCAGATGGGTTAGATAGATATAAATCCAGAATCATATAGAATGTGACAGTTTTTGTCTCCTTTGTGATTCTTCTGTCAATTCTGATAATGTTCAAAGAAAATATCTGCTTTTTCCTTTGATGAAACTACCTAATTCTAATATTCAACAAATATAAATACCAGAGGATAAACCTTTTCAGAACATGATTTTCGCCATAAGTTTATGGGGAATGTTGTACAGAAAAAAAAAATATTCTTGTAATTCACAATTGCAATAACAGTATAAGACAACCTAGGCTTTTTCTGTAAACAGTACATACATAGAGATGGTTATAATTAGCCATGGTTGGGGAGTCAAAGACAGAAGATATTGACAGACTGAGAAATGTAAGAAGCCAAGATAACATCTTCTAGCCACAAAGTGTTCTGTGGTGAAATATTTGTTAAGAGAATTAGCAAGAGTAGGCAACAATTTCTCTTACATGTGAGGAGTAGCATTTGAAGAACAGTCTTTGGTTATATAAAGCTTTATAGAAGAGTGGTAGCTAATGTTTTGGGGGTCATGGCTATCTTTGAGAAAATCATTATATTCAATTTCTTATCCCCAGAAAAAAAATATACATATACACAAAACTTTTCACATGATTTAAAGAAATTCCTGGAAGCCCTTAACTCTATCCTTCGAACCTCTCCAGACCTCCCTCCAACAGAAGTTTCTGCTCTGTAGAGGACCCTCACTTTAAAGATGGGACCGAAGTTTACATTGTACTAGGAATTTGTCTATAATATAAGTATAGCTATTTAGCCAGAAAAATTCCTATTTCTCACCCCTGTTACCTCAAGGACAGATATACTGAGAACGCCCTGCACAGATTCTGCTGAGAATCAAAGGAATATATGTATGCTTCATGGGAAAACAAGCCATGATCTAGTGAACTTATATAACCATATTTAAACCAATGAGGAATTGAATGAAATTAATATTTATGAAGTGAGTTAAGCCCTCTATGAATAACTTTAATGCATATTGCCACACTAAATCTTCACAAGAACCCAGGGAGGTAATTGCTATTATTCTGACTCGAAAACAAACAAAACCAGTAGCTTCAATAGATTAATTACCTGCTCAAGGTCACATCACTGGAAGATGATATAATTTCACTCTATCTCAGAATTCTTTAATTATAAAGCTCACCCTCATCCCATTATGTCCATTCTCTCACAGCTAAGTTTATAACACAGTCATCCACTGTGTTTGGAGTTAATATCAAAATCCAGGGTACTTCTGGAACCCATGTCTAACTGGGGTCTGAATAACTCCTCCACGCCAACTACGCTGGTACAAAGCATCAGCATCATCTCCATAATATGGGTTATCTCCATAGTGCCCCAGCTCCCCTCCTCGTTTTCAAACTGTCCGTTCTCGACACAGCAAAGTGATCCTTTAATAGCACAAGTTAAATCGCAGCAGAACTCCTCTGCTTAAACCCTGAAATTGTTCCCCAGCATACTCAAAATAAAATGACATGCCTTACAAAGTCAGAATGCACCAGGGCAGAGCCATCACTGCCTCTCTGACCCCACCATGGATCTGCAATCCTCCCTATTGATCACTCCAATCTAGCTCTGCTGGCCTCCTCAATGTACCTCTTGATTTCTGTACTGTTTATTTCCTTTGCTTGGAATGTTCTTCCCCAGATTCCCCATTACAAATTCCTTCACATCTGTTAAGATTTTGCTGCCAATGCCACCTCCTCTGTAAGTTCTTTCCTTTCCTCGCCACACTGTTTAAAATTGCACACCAACTCTAACACCATCGTCCTTCATTCTCTTCCCCTACTTTCTTTTTTTTCCCCCATTTGGTGTACCTTTAATGGTACTTATTTGCTTATGTTCTGTTTGGTGTCCTCTATGGAATGTTTCACAAGAGCAGGAATTTTTGGCAGACACCTTATGACTATAACTCCAGTTCCTAAAATAGCACCAGGTATGTAGCAGATGCACAAAAGATATTTGGTGAATGAATAAATAAATAGCCAATGGCTCCACAAAAAGACACAACACGATGACGTCTTTTAGAGCCTCCTTGCATGGTAAATACTGTTGCCTTACAACAACCACTGCACACTAATTAAATAGAGCCCTTGAATGAGTGTGCTATCCTCAGCAATGGTAGTGTGGACCTTCCTGGGTTAACCTGCCTCACCACTTCTTTTCAATTCAATGCACCACTTAAGATATCTAAAACAGGGGAAATAGAAACATTCATTTTAACTTAAAATAACCTTTTCAGAAGAGATGTGAGCTTTGCATTTTAAGTAAGTTTACCAACTTTATCCTTAATTCAATAATAAGTGCCACAGAACTGATAGATGTTTATGCCATGTAAAGACTAGAAATAGAGCAGAAAAAAAATTCCTTCTTAGTCCATAGAGTAATTAGGTAAGTGAAGAAATCATATGCTCTTTTATGAAATGAAGAGAGTCATGGAGGAGGGAT
The DNA here is from genome assembly GCA_004363535.1 of Dasyprocta punctata. Lineage (NCBI taxonomy): Eukaryota > Metazoa > Chordata > Mammalia > Rodentia > Dasyproctidae > Dasyprocta > Dasyprocta punctata. Next base: position 6,046 of record RJWM01017603.1, on the reverse strand, counting down.
TGTCCCAGTGCTATGTACATTTAATATCAACCTAAGCAGAGATGTTGTCAATCACTTGCTAAAAGGTATGTTTGGGGAAAATAAAAAGGAGGCAAATAAATGAGCAAATGCGTTTTAATATTCCTGAAAATTTAACAGGAAATAGTATGATAATTACTTGGCAGTGTCACAACCTGTGCATCCAATGCTGCAAACTGCAGATCCCTCACAGACTGTCAAGGAGTTCTCAAATATTTTAGAGTGTCTGTTTCCTTGTTTTAGGAATTATAACTTACAAAGTGGAATCAGCTGAAATGTTTTACCCCAGTGCATTAACACTACAAGTTGCTCTCAATGGTAAAGCAAACTACAAAATCTTACAACCAAATATGAGGGTTATGACACTTTATAGTTTACACATTCTTCATATAAAATGAAACATAATAGCTCAAAGAATTTGTTAATATCTCTTATCCTGGTTGGAGATCAGAAGGGGATACTTTAGCCAATATCTGCACCATTTTCTCCGTTCAGTAGTCTGCAACAATGACATACATTTTAGTAACAGGCATTGCTTGAGCCACAGCATGCGATAGAGGAGGACAGACTGCAGGGAGAAGCTTTCTTAGTATTCAAAGTCATGATACATTAGAGCTGGAAGGAATCTAGACCAACTTGTCACTAATCAAACAAAAGGGAGGTTTGAATTTGAGAAGTGACTTGCCCAAGGTCGCACAGTGACTGGGCCAGGATCAAAATAAAGTCTTCTAATTCCCAATCCAATCATCTTTTTAGTACATTGTGGGTACTCAATAAATACTGGTTTCCTTTTCTTTTAAGGACAGGAGGAAAGACAGAGAGAAAGGACAAAGTCATCTATTATGGTTTGCTTGTATTTTTTAATACAAAGTCTTTAGAAAGACAATACCAGAATGGCAATGTGTTTTTTATTTCCCCAGAGCATGATGTGCTCTTGGGTAAATGTGTTTTATGAAGAGATTTGTCCTGGGAACTTGGCAGATTTTACTGTAAATATTTTAACAGTTTCCTATTATTTAGTTGTAGGATTAAATTTTTATCCTAGCCTCCCTAGACTGATGTCTGCAGATTATAAGTGGTTTTCCGAGGGAGTGCCTGCAACAGGAATTATAGCTTTCTTCATTAAAGAATGCTGTGGTAGACGTTCAAAGAAGGATTTCCCCTACTGTACAAGAAATATCAGCTATCTCTGCTCACTTAGCTTTCCATCAGTTGCAGAGAACTGCCCTATGGTGCTGCCCATACACACACCCAGCAAGCAGAGGATATAAAGGTATTGCCAGCCAGGCAGGACCAATTCAGAACAACTCTGATGAACATATGCAGTGTGATGCAAAAATACAGTGAATGCTATATTTTAAAATTTCATTGCAATAAAAGACACATTGCCACTAATACTCCCCTTCACTTCAAACACACTCATCCTATTATTCTTGGCACTTTGTGTACCAGTTCAGGAAATCTCGTTTCGTGAATGTGTTTAGCTGTGCTGTTACAGCTACTTCAGTGTTCTGAATCAACTTAAAACATTTACCTTTCAGGGTCTTTTGACTTTGGGGAAGAGCCAGAAGTCATACAGTCAGATCCAAGGAGTAAGATGGATGAGGACACACTGTGACATTTTCACAAGTCTGCCTTTCAGTTGGATAGCACTCAGCAGCAGTTTTCACTGTATTTTTGATCACACCTCATAAAGCCACAAAAAAGGATTTCCAGAACTGCTTCAGAAAGTGGCATGAACAATGGAATAAGTGTATTTAAAGCAAGGGAGAGTATTGTGGCCAGGAATAGGGGGAGGGGTAATGGCAATGCATCTTTTACTCTAATAATTTTTTTTTAATTTAGATATTTGTTGTATATTTCAGTCATGCTTTGGTTGTCTCTAAATCTCCATGATAACCCTGTGCTCTAAAGTAGACTTTATAGTTTTAGAAACAATCTTAGGAAAGCTAAGAAAATTGTCCCAAGTTACCATTTTAACCATAAATCCTAGATAACTTTTATGGTGAATAAAGTTTATCATGCCAGACATAGAAGGCAGGTCAATAGCTCCTAAGCATCCCTGGGGACAGGAAGTTTCAACAAAACATGACAGGTTCCCTGGAGCCTACATTTTCCATTTATGCAGCCTGTCCATGTATCTGACCACATAACTCTGCAGGGATGGGAGCTTGCCATGCCTAATGAGTATGTTTTTCTCTGACATGGTTTAGGATTGTTAGTTGCAGCTTCAAAGGTTCCAGATCAGAAAGCTTCTCAATCAATCAATAAGAAGAAAAAGTTACACATAGCCTCGACCTTCAGAATCTTCCCTGTATTTGTCTGCGTTAGGTTATTTCTCACTCTGCTCTTGCACCAGACATCGCCTAATAAGAATCACGTAGTCTTCTAAGACTAATTCTTCCTCTCCCCACTGAAAATGCTAAACCTGTTCAGAAGAATTCCCCTACACAAGTAAGTGTCTTAAGAAAGTCTCCTAATCACATTTTAATACTAATCTGGGAAGGAACTTGGTATCTTGGTATTAAGGGCAAGCCAAGAGCTCAGTATACAGAGTTTGAACCATAATCATTTAAGGAAATTTTTTTCCACCTGAATTCCTTAAAGAATGTGACCAGCCTGAAGACTATCTAACTAGGAATTTTGTTCATTCATGAAACATGTCCAGAGTAATGTCTCTGTGGCCACCACAGAGGACAACTTCTGCACATGCCATTCATGAACTCTGTGCAATGGTACCCTCCTAGATCCATGCAGTGGACCGTGTGAGCAACTGAGTAGCAATCCTGACATACCTACTAACAATCTGATAGTTTTCTCTGCCTGCCCCCCCCATCATCCTACTCATCAAGTCTCCTCTTTAGAATACCTGTTTCTTAATGATACATATATTTACAATATACTTGATAGATTTTTCTTTCCTATAGGGAAAAAATGAAAGTGGAAAATTGTGACTGCTGTCTATTTTACCTAAATAAGATGTGCATGTCCTTTTCTAGAAGCTACATTTTAATACGTACAGAATGAATGTTAGCCAAGTTCCTGTAAGAAATATTTCTGTCCAATATGATGCCAACCTAGCGCTTAACATTGCTGCTAAAAGGCAGCAAAGGGTCTGCTTCTAGGATCATCTCTGCCAAGGCAATCATGTGTGGATGTCATTCCTGTCAATCATTTCTGTCTCTCAGGAGAGCTCAATAAAGAAGTAAGATTACCTAAACTCTATGAAGGAATGACTTCATCCCTCTCCCACCAAAGTATAGGAAAGGTCCAAATTCAGTTGGGCATTTGCAGAAAAAGAAAAGTACTGCACAGAGAGTTGACACTATTGAGGCAACATACAAATATTGCATGATATCCCTTTGAATACAGATCAAAGAAACTGCAGAACAATCCTTTACTTATTTATATCTCCACAGGTATTGGATTTATAGGGAGATCTCAATTTAAAAGGGACAAACATTAGGATTAGCCAAAAAAAAGTCATCCTTATTATTTGACATGTATTTAAACCAATATCCCAGAACATTACAATGGACTCCATCTATATCTTATGCCACAGGATGCCACTACCTTATAGTAGCATTTATTTTTCATTAAGCCACTGTCCTCCTAACATGAATTGGCCAAGGAAACCAATTATAAGAAATTAGTCTGGTAGTTATGCCTCAGCCAAATGGACTTGACATGGATGTCCAATCTAGCAGAATTAATAAGGCATCATCTTCTCCAAAGCTTCCTAAGTGGATTCTCCATTCCTCAGTGTAGCAGATCATTGAACAACATCTAAGCAGGCTACATAATTTATTAATCAACTTTTGTTTTTAATTATTGTTCAATCTAACATGCCAAATTTGTAGTAAATTCAAAACTTTCTCCTGCCACAGTATCAGGGACCTGAACAGAGTACAGAAAACTATGTTCTTAAACTTATTCTCCTCTTTAGCCCTGAAGTAAAAAAGCAATGATTTCCCTCTGAGACACTCCTTATTCCTGCTGAGTTTCTACCTCTTCATGTGAAAGAGACAAGGGTCTTTCGTTTGAATGGCACCTCTGCCTACCAGATGCCCATTCTGAAGAAAATATCCCACTCTGCACTTTAAGATATGTGATCAAATTCTTTAGCTGCCACTCAGGGTTCTTCATTGTACCACACCTTGATTTGACCCCCGGTTCTGACCTGACCTCTTTGTTTTTGTTTTGTTTGTTTGTTTGTTTGTTTGTTTTTGCAGCACCAGGGATCGAACTCACAGCCTCGCGCCTGCCAGACAGGCGCTTAAACTGCTGAGCCAAACTCCTGGCCCTGGTTTTTTTTTTTTTTTGCGGCAGGGTTGCAGTATGTAGCTCAGGCCCGCCTTGCGCTCATGTTGTAGCCCAAGCCGGCCTCGAACTCACAACGCTCCTTCTACCTCAGCCTCCCGAGTGCTGGGATTAAAGGCGTGCGCCACCACGCCCGGCTCTGACCTGACCTCTTTGTTGGCTCTCTCTCAACTCCCACCACAGTTACAACACCCAGACCTTGGCTGCAGGAATTTCTCCTTGGGTGTGGTGCCTGGGAGACAGCACAAACCCTGCTTAAACCGCATGCTGGTATTTATGTGACCAGGGAGAAATTCATGTTTGCCTCCTTGTCATGCTGAATGGTGAGAATGATGGCTGCTCTCCCTCTGCCTCTTCTCTGCCCTACTATTCCATTGCAGTTCTTTCCCATATGAGGATGAGTCCAGTGCCTTGCTAAATCTAACATCTGCCCTGGGTTGACAATTATCCCCTTTTTAGGGCACTTTCAGGTCTGTGCCATGAGAAAGTTTGTGACTTTCTCAGAGTCCTTGATTTTCTCCTGGAAGCAAGAAGGGGAAGCAACTTCCTCCTGCTTTGTATCATTCTCCCACACGTCTACCACAATTCTACACCTAGGGCTGCTTCATTGCTGTGCCTACAAAACTCGCCCTTCTTTAATAAATTGGAAGTGGATGGAGAACGGTTTGGGCAATGATCCCAAGGAGCAAAGTTTCTGCCTTTCAGCCCTGAGTGAAGTGTATTCTCCTCATTAGGGAGGCTTTCTTAGGAATGGGAGGTACTTAACCTCTGTGTCCCTCGCTAGTTCTAAACCTAGTCCCTAAATCCCACACAATACAAAAAGTGCCACTCAACATCCTATTACAAGTAGAAACATGATGCAAGGTTTTAAGAAGCAAATAACTGTCTTTTCCATGACCCTGATAGCTCTCTGGAATACATGTGATAAGGACTAAAATTCTTTAGGATCTAACTGAAAAAAAAAATCTGGCCTGATAATCTTTTTTTGGAACTTTAAATCTATTTGGTTATATAGACCTTGAGATCTTAGAGAGTGACTGCCTCTGGCAAAATATGGGTCTTCTAGGAAATGTAGACAGAAAGGTTTTCCTACTGATTTTGATTAATCTTGATGGATTTTTCTGAGTTATCTGGTATACTCCTGCCTTTTAGGGCTAATTTCTGCCCTTATCCAGTAAAAAAATATGAAAAAAAATCATATATATCCTAATGTACATACTGGGTTCCCCTAATTGAAATATTCATTGACTTCGTTAGACATCCCAATTTATAGTCTCTATGGTCCTGTTAACTAGTATTATAAGGGTGGATTCACTTGGAATTCTTTTCTTTTTTTTTTTTTTTTTATTTAAGAGAAAATAGATACAGAAGCTAGAAATAAAAGTCAAAAAAGACAGACAAACAACAACAACAGATCTGATATGATAACATTGTAGGTTTACACACTGAGGTGGTTGAAGTTTGGCAGTAGTTACAATATTGCATATCATTACCTTCCTAGGGGTTGGGGATATAGACATGTAAGATTCATCAATTCAGGTATATTAACTTTTCTTTTTCAATAGCTATTGTATTTAGCAATACGGTTTTTTTTTAACTGTCTTATTTATGAGTATTTATAAATTTATGTCTTTTTCCTTTTCTCTTCCTTCCTTCTTTTCCCCTTAGAGTACCTCTTGTTATCATTGAAATAACTACCCATAACATC
>RJWM01017602.1:0-42336 GCA_004363535.1 Dasyprocta punctata | reverse complement strand
TTTTTTCCCCCATTCTCCTACCCTCCCTTAAATCCCTCGGTCCCTCCCCATTTATAAAAGTTTTGTTTCCATGTTTTCCTTCTTTTTTTTTTTTTTTTTTTAACCAGGGATCGAATTCACAATCTCGCACTTGTCAGGCAGGTACTTACGCTGCTGAGCTAAATCCTTAGCCCCCCCTTTTTTTTAACTTTTCCCTTTCTTTTACCCCTTCCCTCTCCCTTGTTCTCCCCACTTGAATGTTTTATTCCTATTTCATAATACCTATTATACATTTTGGTCATTCTTCACACTTTCAGTTTCTCACAACAGAGAAACAGTGCAGTAGTTACACATGTGTCCAATTTATTTCACTTAAGAGTATGGTCTCAAAGTGCATCCATTTTTGTAGAAATGTCTTGAGCATACCCCTCTTTATGGCAGAATAGTACTCCATTGTTTAAAAAAAACACATCTTCTTTAACCATTCATCAATTGATGAACAATTGGGCTGTTTCCAAGATTTGACTATTACAGACAGTACCTCTGTAAACACAGTGTGCACATATCACCGTGGTGTGATGCTTTTCATTCTTTTGGGAAGATACCCAGAAGGGGGAAGCTGGGTCAAATGAAACCTCTAGATCTAGTTTTTTTAGCAATCTCCACACTGATTTCTGCAGTGGTTGCACCAGTCTACACTAAAACCAAGAGTGGAAAGGGTTCTTTTATCCCCACAGCCCTGCCAGCATTTGTTATTGGTTGATTTCTTGATCTTGGTCATTCTTTCTGGGGTGAGATAAAATCTCAGTGCCATGTTAACTTGCCTGTCTCGAATGACTAGTGATGAACTTTTTTTTGGTATATTTACTTGCTGTTTGTACTTCATCTGAGAAGTGTGTATTCATCTCAGATGCCCATTTTTGGACTGGGTCTTTAAATTTGGGGTGATCTGTTTCTTTGAGTTCTTTATATATTCTGCATAGGAGTCCTTTATCTGAGGAACAGCTGGCAAAATTTTCCCCCCACACTTTGTGTTGTCTCTTCACTGTGTTGGTGGTTTCACTTGCTGTACAAAAGCTTTTTAATAAGATGAGAGCCCAATTGTTGATTCTTAGCAATAGTCCTTGTGTGATTGGAGCTTTGTTCACAAACTCTTTGCCTACACCAGTGTCTTCAAGACTTTTACTTACTCTATCTTCTAGCAGATTTAATGCTTCTGTTTTAATATTTAGATCTATGATCCGTTTCAACTTTAGCACATGGTGAAAGATATGGGTCTAATTTTAATCTTTGGCATGTGGGAAGGCAGTTTTTCCAGCACCATTTATTAAAGAGGCTATCTTTCTTCCAATGAATGTGTTTGGTACCTTTGTCAAAGATAAAGTGCCTAAGTATGTCTGGAGTTGTTTCTGCATTTTCTAATCTGTTCCTGTGATCCTAGGGTCTGGTGTTTATTTTTGTTTTGTTTTGGTTTTTTTGCCAGTACCAGGCTGTTTTTCTCACAGTAACTTTATAGTACAATTTCAAGTCAGACATTGTGATGACCCTGGTTCCAAATGAATTTTCGAATTCTTTTCTCTTATTCTGTGGGATATGCTGTTGGAATTTTTATTGGAATTGCATTAGATCTTTAAAACAGGAAGTATGGCCATTTTCAATATATTGGTTTTTCCTACCCAAAAATAAGGGATATCTTTCCATTTTCTGATATTCTCTTCAAACTCCTTTTCAGAGTAGTGTAGTTTTCAATGTAGAGGTCTTTTACTTCCTTTGTTAGATTGATTCCTAGGTATTACATATTTTTGGATGCTATTGTGAAAGATGTTATTTCCCTGATTTCTTTCTCAATGAGTTAGTTGTTCATGTACAGGAAGGCTATTAATTTTTGAGTGTTGACTTGGTATCCAGCTACACTATTGAATTTCCTTATTAAATCCAGAAGTCTTTTGGTGATATTTTTGGGGTCTTATATGTACAGTAACATGTCATCTGTGAATAATGATAGTTTAACCTCTTCCTTTCCTATCTGTCTTGGTTACTTTTCTCTTGTTGCTGGGAAAAAATACCTGACACTCAAAATGAAGTAAGGAAAGGTTTACTTAGCTCACAGTTTGTGGAGGTTTCAGTCAATAATCAGCAGGCTCCAAAACAGGGTGGCGTGGCACAGGGGCAGTAGCCATCAAAAGTGGCCAGAGCAAAAAGAGGGGAGAAGCCTCCTATCCTCCCTTACATTGTAAAGAGCCTAACAGCCCCCACCCCCCCACCCCCATCCCAGCAAGTGTAGTACTCACACCACCTCTGTGCCCTCCTCTTGCACAGGATATTTACAAAGTAAGGATCCTGGCTCCCTGCTGAGTCTCTCAGTTAAATTTCTAAATTTCTCAAGTTGACACAATGTATCAACCAAACCACTACCATTGTTGCTTTTCTTTCTCTTGTCTAATTGCTCTGGCTCAAATTTCTACAACTATATTGAATAAGAGTGGGATAGTGAACATCCTTGATCTTCTTATTTGGCCCATGCATACTTAACTGTTTCTTTGGCCTTGTCTCCTCCAGACTTAAAGCTGGCCATCTCCATGGGGCAACCAAGTATTAATTATAGTTGAAGTTTATTTTCTGGGTAGATCTTACATGGGGAGGAAATAAGGTTCCAGTGCTCTGGGAGGCTGAGGGAGGAGGATCACAATTTCTAGCCTAGCCTGGGCAATTTGGTGACTTAGCAAGACCCGGTCTCAAAATAACAAGGGGAGGGGGCACTATGGATGTAGCTGAGTTGGCACAGGGTTCAATCTTCGTTCCAAAATAAAATGAAATATAATAGCATCGACCACAGAGTTCATCATACATTTTAAGTGAAAAGTTAGTCATAAAACACTATGCTCATATTATCAAGTACTAGGTCTAAGATTTCCAAAGTTGAGATGAAGAATTTAACCCACCCTAAACATAGAATGTTTGGAGGCTCACTGACTCCTGCTACAGAAATAGAATTTTCAGGAAGCATCACAAGAGGCAGAGGAAGAAAGTAAAAGAAATAGACTTTAGGAGAGAGAGTGGGAGAGAGGGATGAAATGAAGACAGTGAGAAGGGCAGGGAACAGAAGAGCTGGAGCTGGGGTTTTAAGGGCATTTTCAAGACAGGTGATCTAGGATGTGTTTTCGCATTGTCAGAATTTCCATATGTTTAAAGTTGAGCTCTGCTGTGCACTAATATTGCTGCTTCTTTGAGAAGACAGGAAACACAATTTACAAGTGAAAACAACAGGTCCAAAGCCCAATTTACAAGCTGTCTTTAGGACCTTTAGGGATTTTTTTGAGGGAGTTTCTTAGAAAGGAAAAGGCCTTGAGTAACTTTTGTGTCCTGAAGTCTCAGTTTCAATTAAAAGTAGTTTTTGTATTGAATTTTTAAATTAAGTTTATTGGTACAGTTTAGATATATGTAATGATCACATTCATCATAGGGAATTTGTACCTGTACATGTTATATCTTGATTCCTCTTTTTTGCCTGTTCCCCTCATTTGCAAAGCTTTGTTTCTATTTTATCCTTTTCTCATTTTTTCTCCCCTCCTCCCAGTTTCCCTTTCCTTTTGAACCATTTCTTCCTATTTCAAAATTTCTATTATACATTTTGGTGCTTATTTACACTTACTTTCTCACACCAGAGAAACAATGTGATATTTACATGTGTGCCTGATTTATTTCACTTAAGAGGATGGTCTCAAGGTGCATCCATTTAACTACAAATGTCTCATTTATCCTTCTTTATGGCTGAATAGTACTTCACTGTATACAAAACCAACACATAAAAGTACAATTTAAAAATCCCGATTTCCTTGTCTTTTATGCTCATTTTTTATTTCTTCAATCCTACCTCAATATGATCATGGTGTTACAGTACAAAGTTTGGTTCTGCCAACCACATAACCACCACTATTCAGAGGTAAGAACTGGTGTCAAGAAAATCAGGTTTTATTATGAACTAGTTTGGGTGCAGGCACCCTAATGGCGATCTCAAAGAATTCTGGAACAGGAAAGGTTTTAGGACAAAGGAGAGCAATGGATTAGTCAACACAAAGGCCAAGTGCTGCTGAGTAGTAGTCAAGCCACAGGACAACGGGTCTTTGCCATTCGAGTAATGTTTTCTTTTCAGTCCTGACTCAAAAGACCTTGTCTCCTCCCTGCCCCTCTTGCAAGTCTTTGAATTTTTAGGCACATTAAACATTATTCTTCCTTTAATTGGAGAATATTAGCAAGTCCTTAGCACACACTTCAATGTTATTTAAAGACCACTAGATGTTCCAAGTCCTGAAAAACTAAGGAAAGATTACTGATTAGTTTGGGGGAACCAATGTTTTTTTCCTTTGTTCCCTTCTCCCTGGAGTACTTTACTATAGATCACAGCCATTTAAAGTTTAGTACTTTAGAAAATCTTTTAGGAGTTACAACGCTGGGCAAAGGGGGCAAGCACAGGGGGCAATTCTGCAAAATAAACGTATTTTCAAATAAGATGCTGTAAGTCGTTGCTATTGTTAGAAATAATGTGCACATAGAAAGATGCGCACCTAGAAGAACGTCCTAGGTAAAGCACAATTTGTTGCCAGCGATGAGAAGGTGCTTTCGTTTTTTGAGAGCTTTTTACATACAAATTTTCCCTTTTTATTTTGAAAGTGTCTTGCTAACCTGCCCCGAGCACGGCTGGCTCCTTCCTATTAAACACTACATTGCTAACTTGTCTTTTTCCCGTTTCTACAAAAAACTAACCACGCTGGTCGCTGTCATTCTAGGTGAACTCCGCGGTACAACGTACACTCCACGTTAGCGAAGCTCTCAGCACCTCTGTGGCTCTCTGAGCCCGGCGGGTCTCCTGCCCTAAGGCGCAGGGGTGAACGCCGCAGCAGCTATTTGCCCCGAATAAGGAAGCCCCTCTCGGGGTAGGGTGGGGTCTCCAGGGCAGAGTCTGAGCCCGGTGCTCGCGCGCGGCGCTTCAACGCAAGCCCGGGAACCGCACGCCCGCCCGGAGGTCCCCACCGCCGCGACCCCCGCCCCTCCGCGCATGCGCACCCGCCTCCTCGCGCGTCCGCTGCGGCCCCGGGTCCCTCGTGGAAAAGCACGCCCGGCCTCCGGGTCCGCGCTGCGAGGGAGAGCCGCGTGAGCCGGGTGAGCCGGGAGGGCTGGGCCGGGCCCAGGGCCTTCGGGCAAGGGCTGGGGGTGGCTGGGGGCACAGCAGAGAGGCGGACCCGCGGGGAGAGGTGGGCGTCTACTGAGCCTAGAACGGCCTCGGGCCGAACCCTGCTGGTGGAGCCTCCGGTCAGCGTCTGGACGCCAGCTCCCGGGCGCGGGAATCCGCGCGCGCCCAGCCCTGCAGCGCCATGGCACTGTCGTGCGGCCGCGCGTGGGGAGTGCGCGTGCGCGGGACCCGAGGAACGGCGCTCTGGCGGGATGGGAGCGCGCCATGCGTGACGTGCGTGTGACGTGTACGCGCGCGCCTCTCGTGCGACCGCCAGGGGGTGGGGCTGCGGGCAGTGTTGCTGGCCGTGAACTGTACTCCCGGCGCCCGCGGCCATCCGAGTCCCGGTGTCGCCGTACCATGCGACCGTGAGGCGCGGTCGCCGCCGCGGGTTGTGCTGAGCACGCCCGCTCCCTAGGCGGCGGCTGCGTCTCCCGGGTGTGGTACGCCCCGGGCGGGTCCCGGGTTGGTCGCCGCCGGCGCTCGGACTGGCTCCCGGGGCCGCCGCGTCCGTGAGGAGCTGGCGCTGGCCCGTGCTTTTCGCTCGCTGAGTGTCGTGGTGACACCGCTGCGAAGCCCGCGAGGAGCGAGGTGAGCCGAGCCCGGGCTCGCGAGCTCGGACCCTGCCCTCCCAGATGAGGGCACAGGCCTCTGTGCCTGCGCCGGCCGCTGCTTGTCAGGATTAAAGCATCGAGCATGAGGAGGTGCCTGGTTCGCATCGCTCAGATAGGAGACTTGATCAAAGTGAACCTGATTATAACAGCCTTTTGAGAAACTGCAAACAAGTTTGGACAAACATTTAATAAACTTTATCTTGTCTTAAACACCCCTGTCCCTTTGTACAGAGGTTTCTTGGAGTATCCGACCTCAAGGGATTAATGGTGTTAGCACAAAAATGGATAATATGGCCTGAGTTTTTGTTTTTTTTCCCTTACAGCAGCAGTTTTGACAAATCCACAGTGTTTGCTCGTATAGCGTACCAGTTATTTGTTAAACTCGCCTCTTTATGTTTTTAATTTTTCTGTGACACAGAACCTAAATTGCTAATAAATCAATAAGAAACAAATGTTTACGTTACTCAGTGAAAAGTATCATGTCTAAGCTCAACATACATCGGAGCCAACATGGACACGTAAGTATCTTGTGTGTGAAGCTATGTAGGCAGGTGAATCCAGGAGCTCCGAGGCAGGCCATGTCTGTCCTGACATCCATCCTTCCTTCTTTCTCAGCTCTCCCTCCTCCACTAAGAGCGGAAAATGAGCAAATCACAGGTAAGTTGTTTACTTGCACTTTGTAAAGATTATTTTTCTAAGTGGGAAGAAAAAAATAGGCAAAAGTTTATATCAGGTGGTCTAGGTTCTCAGCACCAAATGAACAGACAGAGAAAATGTGGTGTATATACAGAGTGGAGTATTAGCCTTAAAGAACAAAGTTTTGTCATTTGTGGGAAAATATATAGCTCTAGCGAGCATAATGTTAAATAAAATAAGCTAGGCTCAAAAAGACAAATATCAGATGTTCCCCCTAATACTGGAATCTGAAGTGGGTGGTGGTGCACGCCTGTAATCCCAGCACTTGGGAGGCTGAGACAGGAAGATCACTGCGAGTTTGAGGTGAGTCTGGGTTACATAGTGAGACCTGCTTCAAAAAAAAAAAAAATGAAAGTAGAAGGGCAGCTATTAACAGACAAGAGGAAGGGAATCAAGGGGAGGGGAGTGAAAGGACAGGTAAGAGGGGAGATGGATGTGACCAGAATATATGCATTGAACCCCCTAAAATGTGAAACTAGTGGGGCCTATGGGCCAAGGGGTTGACACAGTGGGAGGATGAAAGTGATGAAAGTATGTTATGTGTGTGTACAAATTTGCTATAATGAGCCCTGTTAATCTAGATAGCCAGAGTGCACTAATAAAAGATGTGAAACCAATACAAAACACAACAAAGGTTACATTAAGGGGAATATAACTAGAGCAACAAATTCAAAGTAGAAGTATTTGGCAAAGTAGATGCAGGATTTTTAATTTTACAGGGCTATCCAGATTATTGTAAAGTTTTCTCCGGTCTTCCTAATAACAACCCTGAAATAAATGCTGTATCTCTTCTCTAGTCATTTCTGGGTAGAATCATAGTGAGATGAAGCTTTGAGGTTTGAGTAACCTGTTCTCTAATGGTCCCACTTGACCCAGGAATAAAACCTGAAAGATGTAGAGGAATGGAGGGAGTAAAAGTCTTCAAAACACTCCTGAATGTGTCAGTTTGTGTTTCTAGGTAGAATGGCAGGCAGTTCTGGCTTATGCTTCTACATTGCAGCCTGATAAACAGCCTTATTTCATCACCTCTATTCACCTGAGTCAGGTTCTAGAAAAGGCCACCAAATCATGATCAAGGCTAGTGGATTTTTTTGACTTCATCATTCAGCAGCATTTGATAGTACTGACCATGGTCTTTGTTTTGAAAATCCTCTGTGTGACCTGTGGCTCTGAGATCTGTTCCTAAGTCTGATTTCCTGTCCAGCCCTTGTGAAGAAGACTTTTGCGGTACATTGTTTATAGGAGTTTCCATTCTTAGTCCACTGCACTTCTGTTTTACTGACGGGTTTCATGTGTTTTTTTTTTTTTTAATAAAACATTTTTGAAACACTACTGTACTATATTAACATGTTTAAAAGGCAAATGATTATATTTTTTAAAAATTCTCTACAGACAAAAATGGAAAAAATAATACAAAAGATGCAAAAATTTGTACTCCCTTTCTCTCCATTCCTGCTTCTCCCTTTGGGTAGGTTGATATTAATCCTCCAGAGATATTTTTGCTAAATGTGAAAGGGATTTTTAAGAGTTATTATGCTGCAACAACAGGCATATATTGGGACAACCCCAGACAAAGTGGAGTGTACGGTCACTCCAAATACCCAGCTTTTAATAGTTTCTTGTCCTTTCAGTGTCCCTTTATCAAATTTAAATGAGTGTTCACCAAGGAATGATGGCACATACCTGTAATCCCAGCACTCAGGATTACAACACTGCTGAGGCAGGAGGATTGTCGTGAGTTTGAGGCCAGCATGGTCTACATAAGTGAGTTCAAGGCCAACCTGCCCTATGTGGTGAGACCCTGTCTCAACACAAACCAGTAAATACAAGTGCACATTCTTATGTTCTTTCCTTTTGTTTAAGAGGGATTCAGTTGTCCTTAGTGCTTCTCAATTTAGATGTACTTGTGCATCCCTGGCATTGTGTTAACATGCAGGTTCTGATTTAGTGTGAGTCCATGGGGCCCTGGACCCTGAGTTTGTATTAAGCTCCCAGATGAAGTCAGATCTGCCCAAGGGACCAGGAATCCTATACATTGTTTTCTATTCTTTTTTCAGTTTAGCTGCATGTCCCAGAGATTTCTGTGGTGGAAAATGGATCTTTCTTTGTTAAAATTGTGGTAATGCAATGTAGATATCTGAGTTAAATTGTATCCCACCTTTTGCTGTTGCAAACCCCGTTAGCATGAAGTACCGTGTACACATGTACACATATACACCAGGATATTCATACTCTGTACATTCATGAATGCACTGGATAGGTTTATCTAATGAATTCCCAGAAGTTGATGGATTTTAGTGGCATTAGTGTCAGAGACACTATCATTTTGTGTTCTTGTTGGCAGTGCATGAGAGTGTATCTCCACAGGTTTTCCCAGATATGTGGTTCAACTTTCGGATTTTGGGGAGCAGCTAGGTAAAAAGTAGTGTTTTATGTGGTTTGCATCTGCAGTTTTTTTCTACCGTGAATGAAGTTGGTTAACTTCATGTGTCTTAAGGCATTTCATATTTTTCTGTGAACTCTGGTAATATTATTTGCCCATTTTCTTTTAGGTTTCAGACCCACCTTATCTCTGCTTATCTCTTATACATTAGGGATAATACTTATTATATGAGTTGCAAACCATTACTTTCTTGTATACCAGTCTTTTATGGGTTTAACCTTTGTAGCATTAGAAGACAGAAAGTCCTTTTCACTTCATGATGATAAATTATGTGCTTATGTGTATCCTAGTGCCTTTATGCATTTTATGTTTAAATCTAATTCACATAAAGTTTATCTTAGTATACAAGAACTTCATAGTTAAATTATTACAACATTGTTTCACACAACACTCCTTACCCTGTATTTTAAACCCAAGGAGACATCTTGAGTGTATGGCTTTAGACAGTCAATAGGCTTTGTAATTGCTTAAGTGTTGCCCTTTCCTGTGTTTGTTCTGCCTTCGTTGTTTCATGCTTCTTCTTTGACCGTTTGCCTTTGTTCCAAAGAACTTCTCTTTTACTATTTCTTCTTGTGCTGCTTTTACAACAAAAAAAGTTTCTCAGCATTTTTTTGTATGAAGATGACCGTGCCTTCATTTTTGAAAGGATATTTTCTCTAAATACAGAATTCTAGATTTTTTTTCTTTTCTCTTTTAGTGCTTTAAAGATACAGTACCAATGTCTTGAGTCTTTGTTGTTTTTATTTTGAGAATTCAAGTTTAAACCTTCCACCTTGAAGACAGTTGGTATTTTCCTTTGGCTGCTGTTGAAACACCCATGGAGGGTTCAGGTCTCCTACCCAGCAATATGACACATGGATGCAAACAAAACATAGAGAATATTCTGCAGTCGAGAAGCTCTGGGATGACCAATGCTTTCTATGAAACAAAGAACCATGAGCCCAAAAACTTAAGACTTTATTGGTATCAATCATGTAGGTGGGTGAGTGTTGCTGCAGTGCTAGGGTAAAGAAACTTAGCAGGCACTGGCTATAAGGAGAAACAGCAATTTTGTACCAGGCACAGAGGCCTCCAGTTAGCAATACAATAGATAGTTTGATGTGTGCAAAGCTGGCACCTTTACTGATTCTGAGTCCCATAGCCTCAGCTGAGATGTTACCTCATGTCTTAGCCCTGAAATCTCACAGGCTCTTGCTCAAAGCACCCATTCCAGCCATCAGCAGGGTGAGCAATTCTTGCCTGCATTGAGACATGACTTGATCATATTCTTTTAGCCAGTTACAGGACCATCTACTTCTGTTTTGCCAGCTCTGCATATCTTAGTGAATAGGGTTGATGTGAAGGTCAGGGAAAGATAGAGGCAGCGGGCTTCATTTCTCAAGAGAGCAAAGCTTGGCTGTCTCCCACAGGCTGCCTGTGAGGTTTTTTTCTTTTTTGGATTTCTAGGAGTTTATACAACTTGGTTTGATTTTCTCTTTCCATATTTATCCTGTATTTCTGAGAGGTTTTGATTTTGAGGTGTGATGTCTTTTATAAGTCTGGGGAAATTCTCAACCATTTTTTTCCTCCAGATATTCTGTACTTTCCATTGGGATTAGTTCATGCTGGTGTCTTCTACTCTAATAACCTTTTACTGAATGGTGCTTTCTAGTCTTCTCCCTTTGCTTGCCTGTAACTTCCCACTCTGACAGAAACTTGGCTACCATTGTCCATCTTACGTTTACTTAATTGTTCATTTCTAGTTTATGTGTATAAGTGACTTCAGAGTTGTTAACCTCTGAGCTCCAGTGTTCGTTGATTGTGTGTGAGTGTGTATTTATTTTTCCTTTTTTTGTGGCTCCTGAGTATTGAACCCAAGGCTTTATGTCTGCTGGACGAGCGCTGTCCTTCTGAGCTATGTCCCCAACTCCTCTACTTCTTGATTATAAATTAAGCTGTTAGAAACTTTCACATGCAGGTTTTGGTACAGATTTAAGTTTTAAAGTGAGTAAATACTTAAAGTGTGAAATTGGTAGGTTATATGGTAAGATTTACAATTTAGTTTAGCTTTGTACATAACTCAGCTGTTCCAAAGATATGGTATCATTTGATTCTTTTATTTTAAAACTTACTTTTTGCAATATTGGGGATTGAATCCAGGGTCTTCACACTGAGCTGATCCTGAGCCGTTTATTTTTATTTGGAGATAAGACCTCACTAAGTTACCCAGGCTGTGCTCAAACTTGTGATCCTCCTGCCTCTGCTTCTGTATATTGTGGGATTATAGGCTTGCAAATATCGTGTTTTTGGGCATTTTGTTTTGTTCTGAGACAGGGTCTTGCTGTGTAGTCCACAATGGCCTAGAACTCGTGACAGTCCTCCTTTCGCAGCCTCCCAAGTGCTAGGTTCATTGGCATATGCCACCGTGCCCAGCTGAATACTGTGTTTAAAAACAAACATCCATAGTGACGCTAGAAGATGATCTCTTCAGCAGAGAAGATGCATCTTTTTCTCTGGTCACTTCAATCAGTCATGAGTCTCTCCTGGTCAGGGCCTGCACCATGTTCATTTCAATCCAGTTATTTATCTTAATGACTGCAGGTTTTACTTCGTGGTGAATGTTGCCTGATAGTGTGAAAGATACTGTTTCTCATGTCTCCAGCCTGCTTTGGATACACTTCTAGCTCCTCCAGTCCTCACTTCCTAAGTGCACATGAGTGTATCCAGATCAGGTCATAAGCGCTTCTGAACCATGCTTTTCAGTAGCAACAGTCACAAACCCAGACCCTTAGTAGAAATTGAGTTTGTATAAGATACTCGGTATCCTGTAGCACAAAAAGAACTATCCTATTTGTCATTTTTCAGTAAACTCTAGAGACGTTAGTTCTGTTAAATCTTTTCTACATCTAATTCTGACCACTTTACATAGAAAAAGGACATTCTCTTTCAGGAACAAGTGTCATTTAAGGACGTATGTGTGGACTTCACTAAGGAAGAGTGGTGTCTGCTGGACCCCACTCAGAAGCTACTGTACAGGGATGTGATCCTGGAAAATTACAGCAACCTTGTCTCAGTCGGTAAGAATATTTTTTCCTTGTGGCAAATTTTCACATGCATTTTCAGTTCCTGAAAGTGAATGCCCTGAACTTTTCTGATTTAAAACTTGATATTCAAGGCTCTGAGATGAGTGATCCCTTGTGGCTATTATAAAGAATGTGTTCTTACTTGCTGAGGGATTGGTTCATTCAGGTCCCTTCTTTGAACGTCTCTTGAAACTGTACTTTGCCTTAAGTTTTTCAGTGTCTGCAAAGGTGAGCTGTTTACTCCATTCTTGTTGATTTCTCTTGCCAGGGTATTGCATTGCTAAGCCAGAAGTGATCTTCAAGATAGAGCAAGGAGAGGAGCCCTGGGTACTGGAGCAGGGATTTCCAAGCCACTACAACCCAGGTGAGTCACTGGGGCCACAGCCAGTGGAAGCCAAGAGGCAGTTAGTCTCACATCATTGGATTAGGGTTTGCCACCTTTGGAATATTTTTCAGAGACTTTGGTTTTTAGCCAGAGACTTTTGGAAATGACCCAGGACATGGGGCCCACATCCTGTTACCTTTTTTTCCTTGTACTGGGGATTGAACCCAGTACCTTTACACTGAACTATTATTTCCCCACCCCACCTCACTTTTTTTTCCTTTTTTTTTTTTGTGGCGGGGGGTAAAAGGGTCTTGCTGAGTTGCTAAATTGTTCAGGCCGGCTCTGACTTGCAGTCCTCCTGCCTCAGCCATGTGGCACCGTGCTTGGCTGTTCTATTACCTTAGTTGCTCCTCTATGTGTCACTGTCACTCATAAATGCTCTTCTTTCTTCTTGGACACTTTAGAGTAACTTACTTTAACCCATAATCTAAAGTCACTTTGACCTTAGCTTAGGTATTTTTTTTTTCTTGATAGGATTTTCTTTGTCTTTTAAAGTTTTTCACCTTCTCCCTGTTTTTTTATACTGTCTTTTGTTAGCCAGCATATACACAATATATTCATGTACTTCTTCCATAAATCCATTTAACAAATATATGATAAAGAATGGTGACCCAGATATGTTTTAGATAATAAACAGAATAATGTCCCTGATACCATAGAACGTATATTATTACCATGAGTGACCCACACAGGCATATATGTAGCTATTTATGTATATGTGCACATGTATATGTGCAGACACTCTTAGGTGATGCGAAGTACTGTGAAGAGTTCATATGAGGAAAGAAGATAAGCACATGAAGAAGTGTCCTTTGGCTGTGAGGTCAGAGAAGACTTTTTTAATGAGGTTCCACATTAGTCACAAACCTTTGACAAAGTGAATGTGAGCTGTATGGATCAAGAGTATGCCAGGAGGGGACACACTGAGGGCCAGATCTCTCAGACAGGTGTGTCCTTGGATTGTTTGGAGCAATGTTAGGGAGATGGGTGTGACCGGAAGTTACTGGCGGGGGAGGCCTGGTGGTGATGGAAGCAGCAGCATGGGCCTTGGCAGATACAGTAATTTTATTTTGAGGGATGTGATGAGAAACACTCTAAAAAATAATGTAGATCGGATCCAGTCATCAGATCTGATTTACAGTTTAAAAGGATCTCTGACTTCTCTGTGGCACCTATATTGTGACTGTCACTGTGACTGACTGTGTGTTGTTCTGGACAAGGAAAGCATAGCAGTTAGGAGAGAGGTGTCAGCTCTGACTGACAGAGGTTCTGAGAGGGTGTAGGTTGGTACAGATGTTTGAATGTTGGTCTATGAGGAAAGAATATTCCAATGATTTGTCTCAAGTAATTGGATAAATTACTTGCTATTTCTGAGAGAGAAAATTATGGAGGAGACATGATAGGAGTTGTGGTGGAGTCAATATTGGACAGAGGTTGGGAGTAACTGTTAGGATCTAGTTTTGTGTTGACTGGGAGGTTAGATGTGTTTAAGTATGGCATTCATCACTGAGGCCAGAATAAGCCATATCTCTCTGAAAGGCTCCAACTCCAGAGCATGTTAGAGCTAATGGGCTAGATTTTGTAAAAGGCCAGATAGCAGCCAGGCGAGGTGGCACACCTGTGAACCTAACAATTCAGAAGGCTGAAACAGGAGGATCACAAGTACACGGATACCGTGGGCAACTTAGTGACACTCCAAAAACTAACAAGGGCTGGGGATGTAGCTCAGAGTACTTGCTTAACAGGTGTGAGGCCCTGGGTTCAATCTGTAGTACTGCAAAAAGGGAAAAAGAAATACTAGATAGCCAGATAGTAAATGCGTTAGGCCTCTTGGCTGCACGTGGTCCTTGCTGCTATTGATCTTCCTTTTACTTATTTTTTCTCCCTCTTCCTCCCTGTTCTCTTTTTCCTCTTACCTCCCTACCGCCTCTTCCACCCTTTCCCTTTGAAAACATGGAAGACAGTCTTAGTGGCAGCGCCATTGCCATAGTTTGTCACCCTTTTCTAGAACTGGGTTGTATGCAGGTGAGTATAGTGCAGGGATGGAACTATTTTTCACAGAGATTAAATCCATCCAGTAGAGGAGATGGAGAGGGAACAACTTGAGCTACACAGAAGCCAGCGATTGCACTGCCAGGAGTCAGATGCCTTCTGTGTACTCTGTGCATACCTGTTGTCGCCTCTTACTAGCCTCATAATACTCTTGTTTTTCTTTCAAAACTGCCCACATTTCCTCATATTCTCTCTTTTCACAGAAAATGCTTAAAAGGAGAGATCTGTGTTCCTTCATTCTTAATTAGCTATAATTCCTAATTGGTTCTTTTTTGTTTTTACTTAAAGCAATTTATCTTTCACTAACCTGACCAGTTACCTGTAGAAATAAATGAAATTAAAGCCTTCTTTCATTGACTATTGTAATGTGGTTCTATTCTACCTGTCTTAACATTTTTTTCTACTCTCCATAATTTATATTCATTTTATATTATCCTGTCTTAAATTGTATTTATACATGCTTTCACTTACCTAAAGCTTGTTTACTTTGCCTTTTTACAGATAATACTCAATATGTAAAGTGTTTTTCAGCATTGCATAGTGATAGATGATAGTGGCTTGGGTGTTTTTGTTTTTGTTTTGTTTGTTTGTTTGTTGTTGGTCTTTTTGAGACAGGGTCTTACTATGAAGTTGAGGTTGGCCTTGAACTCATTTTGTAACCCAGGCTAACCTCAGACTCACAGCAATCCTCATACCTTATCCTCCCAAGTTTGGGATTACAGGCATGAGCCACCATACCCAGCATGACTTGTTATTTTAATCGTTTTAAGTTAGAGCATTATTTTACTGTTAGTAGTCCATATTTTGTGACCGTAACCTACTAATGGCCATGAGTCCCACATTCTGATGATCATATGACTGTTGCTTTGAGTTTCTTTTCCTACTGAGATTTCATTCTTCCAAAAAGAAGGACTACTTTTTTACTAATTCTAACATTTAGATAAAGTGTCATTTGCCTATGGAGCCAAGTTCAGGAGAAATTCTCTTTTCTCCATTAAAAAAATATTCTGTAGTACTCTTCCTAAATGCACATGTTTTATCCTGATGTTACAACTCATTAGGTAGAGGTTGGAAACAATCCATATATGTACTTTCACCTCAGGAAGCAAGGGAAATGAGATGTGTCACATGTGTCATGAGGCAGATGGTAGTCACACAGAGGCTTGGCATAGAGCAAGGGCTTTATGTTACAGTGAGTTCCATGGACAATGATTACTGAAAGAAGCATGGAGTCTTAAAATGGAAGGATTATATTTTTATATTTTATTCTTTTATCATTGTTGCTTTTTTCTATTATCATTGTTACTCTAGCACTTTTTTTCTATTATCATTGTTGCTTTTTTAATTAAAGAAAGTAGTATTTCACTGAAAGTAGCATCCACCTTCCCAGGAGAACCAAGGATAGAATGCTTCTAGCTCAGTGAAAGGCATGTTGTTAATGAGAAATTTGCAGGAGTTTGATAACTAGCTGCATCTGTACAGATACTTATAATGGATTTTTGAAATATTGAACACTTTAATATATGAATCAGTTGGTATAAAGTATTTTTTGTTTGATTGTTTCTTTCAGTTTGTTTTTGCCAGGATGATAACTCCTCCCTGTTGGTCCCTGGAGTTGGTCCTGCCATAGTTTTGTGCATGTGTGTATGCATATGTGTGTGTATGCATATGTGTGTCACTGAGTACTGAACTCAGGGCTTCCCACTGAACTCTGCCACTAAGCTATATCCTCATTCCTTTTTTGTTTTGAGACAGGGTCTTGCTAGATTGCCAGGCTGGCCTCAAACTTGGAATCATGCTTCAGCCTCACCAGTAGCTAGAATTATAGATCTGTGCCACCACACCCAGCAGATATGATTAACATTGCTTGGGTAGCAACAGTGAAGTGTAGGCAAGAGTTTTAGTGATAAAGTATACTGAAGATCTTAGTACATATACAGCAAAATGGCTTTTACAGGACCCAAATGTAAATAGAAGCCACAGACGAGGCTCGATTTTAAATCAGCAAACCTAGATATAAACTAGAAGTCTAGAGATCAAGGCAGACTTAAAATATGTAGGTATAGAAGTAGGCTTGTATAGTATTGAGGCTCCTGCTATAATAATCAGGCTGTAATTAGATAAGAGTATAAACCATGTTCTGCCTCTGCCACCCTGCATTCTTCCTCTGTTTCATTTTCTTGACACTTTTTATTTAAAAAAAAAAAAAAAAAAACACTTCACCCCCATTCTCAGTGGATTTCCTGTTCTTTGAATGACAACTTGCACATAAATTTTACTCCTGTTCATCATGTCTGGAGTTCATTTCACCTAGCATGCTTTTCCACAGCATTTTAGAAAATCTTCCTTGTCAGTAAAATTAAACTAGATCCTGGGCTATCAGGATATTCTTTTTGGACCTGGAGAAGTTGGTATTCATGGAACTTTAGTTTGGTGTTGATGTACCAAATAGAAAACATACGTGGTTCGGGGTGGGAGTCTGCCTCCGTCTTCCAGGCCTAAGGGGTCAGAATTAAGCTCTGTTCTGTCTCTGCCCACCAGAGATCATTCCCTGAAACTCCTGCGCTGCTTGTCTTTGTCTTCCCTTTGTCTCTTTTGGATTCACCGTATTGTCTCCAAGTTTCCCTATTTCTGATTCAGTCATTCTGTTTGTGCTGTGCATTCAATTTCCCTTTTCATACCCAGTTTTGAAGATTATGTGGTATCAAGTGTCAGCTTCAGCTCCCTGCTTCCACAGCAGTGTGTTTGTGTTTTCCATTCAAACTGGAGGGAAAAAGAAGTACGTTCAGTTCACTTCTGGAATCCTAGTCTGACAAAGTACTTGATGATGGTAAAGGGTATTTGTATAAAGTCAAAGTTCACCAGAAATGCATTAACATTCATATGATGTGGTTATTTTTCTCATTTCTAGAAAGGAAATGGAAGGCTGACGACCTGTTAGAGAGCATCCAGGAAAATCAAGGTGAACATTTTTGGCAAGTCCTATTCACCAACAACAAAACAGTAAGTGTGGAAAGTGATGACAGAGTTCGAAAAACTTTCAGCCTGGACACAAACACAATTTTTTCAAGAAATTTTCCCTTCAAAATATGTGACTCATGTGAAATGAGTTTGAAAAATATTTCAGGCTTAATTATTAATAAAAAAAACTATTCCAGAAAGAAGCCTGATGAGTTTAATGTATGTGAGAAACTACTCCTTGATATTAGGCATGAAAAAATTCCTACTAGAGAGAAATCTTATAGATATGATCAAAAAAGGAATGTCCTCAGTCATCAGGATCTCACCCAACCAATTTTTGATGAACCTTTTGAATATAATGAAAACAGACCAGGCTTCCATGAGCAAATTACTTTTTTTTCAAATCAGAAGTCCCAGTTAGGGGAGACACTCTGTCAATACGCTGAGTGTGAAAGAGTGTTCAACATTTTAAAGCTCAATATATCTCAGAGAACTTGTTTGGATATGGAGCCACATGAATGCAGTATCTGTGGGAAGGCCTTTTATATGGACTTACAATTTGGACATCAGAGAGCTCTTACAGAGGACAGCCCTTATGAATATAATGAATATGGGGAAATCTGTGACAGCTCAACTTTCATTACCCCTCAGGGAGCTTACACAACAAAGATTCCCCAAGA
Organism: Dasyprocta punctata; assembly: GCA_004363535.1. Classification (NCBI taxonomy): domain Eukaryota; kingdom Metazoa; phylum Chordata; class Mammalia; order Rodentia; family Dasyproctidae; genus Dasyprocta; species Dasyprocta punctata. The sequence goes on along the minus strand of RJWM01017602.1, from coordinate 24,234 downwards.
ATATAAAGTGAATGATAAAACTTGGGAAAAGTCAGCCCTCTTTCAAAATCAGATAGTACACTCAGGGGAAAAACCTTATGAGTACCATGAAAATGGGAATAATTTCAGCAAGAAGCCACATCTAACCCAGTCTCGGAGAGGTCACTCAGGAGAAAAAACCTTCGAATGTGGTGAATGTGGCAAAACTTTCTGGGAGAAGTCAAACCTCACCCAGCACCAGAGAACACACACGGGAGAGAAGCCCTATGAATGCTCTGAATGTGGGAAAGCCTTTTGCCAGAAACCACACCTTACCAACCATCAGCGAACACACACAGGAGAGAAACCCTATGCCTGTAAGCAGTGCGGAAAAACGTTCTGTGTGAAGTCAAACCTCACCGAACACCAGAGGACACACACAGGAGAGAAACCATATGAGTGTAGTGCATGTGGGAAATCCTTCTGCCATAGATCAGCCCTCACTGTCCATCAGAGGACACACACAGGGGAGAAGCCCTTTATATGTAATGAGTGTGGTAAGTCCTTTTGCGTGAAGTCAAACCTGATTGTACATCAAAGAACTCACACAGGGGAGAAACCCTATAAATGTAACGAGTGTGGGAAGACCTTCTGTGAAAAATCAGCTCTTACTAAACATCAGAGAACTCACACAGGGGAGAAGCCCTATGAGTGTAATGCATGTGGGAAGACCTTTAGTCAGAGGTCGGTACTCACTAAGCATCAGAGAATTCACACAAGGGTTAAAGCTCTTCCAACATCCTGAGTGTTCAGAAACCTACAAACACCGTCAGATTTACTGTACAGTTTTACAATGAGATTAGAGAAAGCCAAAGAATGCCGCAAAGTACTAGAAAATAACATCTCATTTAAATATGTGAAAACTTTCAAGACAAATAACTTTTTATTGGAAAATTTGTACTGCAGTGAGGTCTATTCATTTAAGTATTATTGTAAAAATCTTTTAAGATTTATATCTGCTATATATATATGTATACAATATATATATTATATATATATAATATATATAATATATATAATATATATATTATATATATATATATGGCAATATTCATTTTACCCATATTCACAGTGGAATCTGTAGCTTACAAAAATTGAATGACAGTAACATTAAACATGCGAAGAGACCCTCACGTTCGTAGGCCTCATGTCAGTATGCCAGTGTAACAAGAATTTGGAGTATATTGATTCATATGCTGGAGCCCATGAACCCTTAGTTTAATAACTTATGATATATATTAATATTTTCCACCTAAATTCCACCAGTGTCTTTGTATGTTCTTAGGATTGTATATGTATGTGTACATATATGTGAGTGTGTATATAATGTAAATATATTTGTTCACATATACTTAGACATTCAGTGATACCCTCATGTTACCTCATACTGATTTAAAAGTACTGCTGATTGTTAAGTTTTCAGGAATATTGTAAGCCAGTTGTTAAACATGGCCGTTATTTAAAATTGTATAAATTTACAGTTATATTTCAAAAGATAATATTCGTCACTTCCTAATCATTTTGTTACACTTCACTGTTACCTTTGTGGTTCGGGTTACTTAGTGTATCTGTGTGGTGAGACTACTCTGTGATCATGTGCTACAGCGCATATCCTCCCACCGCCATGTGTGGGTGGCTTCACCTTAATTGGAATATTTACACTGTGGAAATTGGAAAACTACATTTCAGGGTTTTTGTTTTCACATATTGATAAGCATACCTAATTGTACATGAAAAGATACTTGGCAGGTTTGAAGTACAAACCACATACCCCTTTTTTTATTTGCTGAAATAAGTGACTGTGGGCATTATTACTGAACTGCCTCTTCAGTAAAAAAGCCAAAAGATGTTTTTGTGAGGTTTTTAACTACCTCTCAACCAGTGCAATTCTAAATACTGCCAGAGTCTCTCTACAGGTTGGCCAGTATATGTTTTAAGCGAATTTTTTTTTTTAACAAAGAAACACATCACCTACTTTTGGCTATTTCCTGGCATATCTGAATATAACCAGTATTACCAAACTTGCGCTTCAGCAAAGAAATTAAACAGTATTTTTTTGAGTTTTTTCAGCTATCTCTGGGTCAGTCATACAAATGCTGTTAATAAGAATGGTGTCCACACAATTATGCAAAGGTTAACATCGGTTATAAACAGTAGTACTGCACTCTACAAATGAGAAGTGGTGGTATGTAATGACATGCCCCTTTCATATTCTTGACATCTCACTGTGGCTCATTTCAGGCATGATCTCTGTAACCCTAGTTCTGTGTAGCCCAGGAGATGTGTGCTTGTACTTAGGAGACAGTGTTATCTGCATTCCTGCCTCCCTTATCCTGTTCCTGTGTTCTCTGGGAACACGTTGGCACGGGTTCCAAAAGGCGCTGCCCACCTGCTGATTCCTTGCTGAGCTGTTTTATCTGTTCGTCCAACTTCCCCCAGATGATTTGGGGGCAGATCCAGGGTGAACATGTGAGCAATGAGTTGTTTTGGGGTGGATACTCTCCAGTACTTCTGGGAAAGATTTCAGTTACAAAGTAATGAAATGAAATCTGAAAGACATGGGAAGAGATTGTCCCTTTTCACTGGACTTTTTCACATCTGCATGTGATACGGCTATTTGTGGCCTTGTTGGACACTAACCTGAAGAGGACAGTGCACAAGGTGGGAGAAGTTGGTCCTGACGTGAAATCACTGAGCTGCTCAATTCCACCTACTTTCTTCTGGGCTCTTGTATTACCCATGATAAATAGTAACTCTTTCTTACTTATCTTAGGGCTTTCTGATACTTAAAGCTAAAAGCATTCCAGCTGATCCAGAGGAATGGAACGCTTTCTAAGTGTTAATAGTCTGTACAGTGATTTGGGGGGAAAAGTATTTATTTTCACAAGTTGATACAGGGGTGGATGTTTCTATAGGACCTATACAGTAGGGAAGAAAAATAAACAACTAAAAAGATTTTTACTGGCAGACTTACTACTGTGGTGTGGGCCAGAAACAAGGAATATTGAAACACCTAGAAAATAGTGTCTGCAGGGAGGCACTTCAGCTCTGAGTCCTCGGAACAAAGATGGAAACACCGCTAGCAGGGCCCTGTGAGAACTGCTGTTATCAAGACTTCATCGTTTACCAGAACTGCCCACCAAATTGCTACTGCCTCCCTGTGAAGAACCCAAGCAGATGCATTTCAGGTGAACCCCAGTGGAAACAGAGAAAAGTAGAGGAAAGTCTGGGTGAAGAAAAATGTAAAGTAAGCAGCTTGGTGTTTTTAATTTCTGTAAATTCCTCTGTAAAAGGCTCAGGATGAGAAATAAAATTATGACATTAGCTGAAAGCTGTGTCTCTGTCATCATAGTTCTGTAGTGGCATAAGTAAATTCCGCATAAAACCAAGCCCTGTACTAAGTACACTGTCTTTAGGAAGATACATGGAGCAGACATTTTATTAAATTGCATTATTCGGATGTCTCTGTGAAGTTCCTTGTTTATGAAGTAAGCAGCTCTGCCTTCTTCCAGCTGAACAGCTGAGTATCTGATCCGGGTACCGTGTTGATTTAATGTGGCATTATCACCATGTACTTAGACATGTCATGGCCATTTTTTGTCTCCCTGGTGCAGCTTTCAACATTTCCCTAAGAGTAGGCACTTAGCCCAGATGGTTCTCTTTTCCTGGCCAGCATTGGTGTGAATACAGAAGTGGTCATTTGTTCCCCAATGAACCAATGAGAACTCATCCTCAAGTAGTCTTACTAGGAAATCATCAAGCATCATGTTTTTGTTTGTGCTGGGAGTCACATAAAGAAAGTGTACTGTGTGTGTGTGTGTGTGTGTGTGTGTGTATTTTGAGACACTTTCACTATGTAATCCAGACCAGCCTTAAACTGACTAGCTCAGGCTGGCCATGAACTCTTGGGCCTCCAACTTCAGCCTTTTGAGTGCTGGAATTACAGGCAAGTGTCCTCACATCCAGCTTCCTTGCATTACATTCAGTCAGCCCTTGGCCAACACAAAATAAAGTACATTTACAAAGGACACGATAGCATTCAGTGCTGTAAAGAATAGGAGAAATCGGCAGAGGGATGGCTTGGTTTTGGATGGGGAAGTATTTCACTGAGGAGGCCTCCTTAGGAGAGGAGACAAGTGTGTATCTAGAGGAAGAATGTGAGAGAGGTACAGAAGCCTATTTCCCCAACAGTTTTACACAATTTTTTGTTTCATGAAATAGCACTTAGTTAATCCCAGTACTCGGGAGGCTGAGGCAGGAGGATCATTGTCAGTTCGAGACCAGCCTGGGCTACAAAGTGAGTTCAAGGCCAGCCTGAACTGCATAGTGAGACCCTGTCTCAAAAAATAGGGCCAGGAATTTAGCTCAGTGGTGCACGCACCAGCCTGGCAGGTGTGAGGTTGTGAGTTCAATCCCCATACCAAAAACAACAACAACAAAAAAAAAACCCCAGCATTTAGTCCTAATGACCTTATGTATTTTGATACTTACTTTCGCATTGTACTGTGTTAAAAGAAGTACTTGTTCCTTTAAGCTAATTTCACAACTAATGAACAGGTCATTCTCCTCACTGGTATGTGAAATGGTGGGAACTGCGGGTTATAGGTTTGTGCTTTCTGAAATGACCAGTCACGTTCAATGCCTGGAAATTGTTTTCTGATAAACTCACAAGATGCTATTTGAACTTTTCTTCTCTTGTCTTGTGTGCCCCAGCACTTCACAGCCACACTTCTGGGAGGGTTCACCCCACGCATACCATTGATACCTTCACATAGCACCCCTGCGTGCTGCCCCAGTGGGAGACTGCAGGGTGATGGCACTGTGCTTCCCCCAGGCTCTTTCTGAAGAGACATACCTAGTCTAACCCTGTGTTCCTCTGCGTTTTCATCTGCCACTCAGTGCCTGGTGCTGTACAATACATCCCGGCCTCCTGCCTCTACCTTTTGAGACATCGCCTCCCTTTCCCAGCCAGTCCTCCTCTTAGCACTGAGGCTCCTTCCTAGGGCTTGGCACATGCCAGATAATTCTTGACCACAGAGCTACATCCCTATTCCTCAGACACCACTTTGTAAGAGAACAATCCCCTCAGGTACCTGAGGAGGTGAGGAGTGAAATTTAATATCATCCTTTCCATATCTGAAGTCCATACTTTGGGATGGTCATTCCTCTGGGCTTGATGTGCTCATCTATAAAACGGGGAAGAAGGTTACCCATTTGCAGTAGTTATCCCTTAGCTTGCTTCCAGGAATGGAAGCTGAAAATTCTCAGTACCCTCCCTGCTGCGGAGGTTCCAAAGGCCAGTGCATGTGCTCGGAGATACAGGCTAAGAAATGACCCCAGAAGACCTATATTTATATCTCAGACTAATATTTGGCACAGAGACCCTACAATAATCTAAAAAATAAAGAATAGAACAAACTCGAGCAAATCCTGAGAAAGGAGAATTCTCCAAAGTTACTGCATATGTAAAATTTAGACATTAAACTTTCAACAACAAAAATCACAAGGCATACGTAAAAAAAAAAAAAAAAATGAAAGGATGGCCTCTTTTTTTTTTTTTTGCAGCACCAGGAATTGAACTCACAACCTCACGCCTGCCAGACAGGCGCTTGAGCCACTGAGCCAAACTCCCAGCCCTATTTTTTTTGAGGCAGGGTCGCACTGTGTAGCTCAGGCCGGCCTTGCGCTCGCGTTGTAGCCCAAGCTGGCCTTGAACTCACAACGCTCTGCCTACCTCAGCCTCCCGAAAAGGATGGCCTCTTTTTTTTTTTTTTTTTTGGATGGCCTCTTTAAAGGAAAAAAAAATGTAACTCAATAAAACCATCTCTGAGAAAGACCAAATGATGGACTTTAATAAAGAAATACCCTAAGCCATTGTTTTAAAGATGCTCAAGGAGCTGAAAGACAATATGAACAAAACATGTAGAAAACAAATTCTGAAGCTGAAAAGTACAGTAAGTAAAGCTGAGTGTGGTGGTGCATGCCTGTAATCCCAGCACTGGGGAGACTGAGTCAAGAGGATCATTGCAAATTTAAGGCCTGGGCTACATAGTGAACTCAAGTCCAGCCTGGGTTACACGGTGATGCCCTGTCTGAAAAAAAGTACAGTACATTTGATCAAAGAATTCAGAAGCACATTTGTGTAGCCATAAGAATCAGTAAATTTGGAAATAGGACTTGAAATAATCCACTCTGAAGCACAGAAGGAAAAAGGATCAAAGAAAAGTGAACAAGACCTATGAGACTTTAGGACATTAAGTAAACCAATATATGCATTGTTGGAGTGACACGTGAAGTGTTAAGCGATAATGGCTAAGTTGCCAAATTTGATGAATTATATGAACATAAATATGCAGGAAGCTCAATAAAATCCAAGTAAGATAAAATCAAAGACAGGTACATGGAGGCGCTCATTGTCAAAATGTCTAAGGCCAACACCAGAAAGAGAATCTGTTTTTTGTCAGTACCGGGGATCGAACTCACAACCTCGCACCTGCCAAGCAGGCAGGTTAAGCCACTGAGTCAAACTCCTGGCCCTATTTTTCTTGAGGCAGGGTTACTATGTAGTTCAGGCCGGCCTTGCTCACATAGCCCAAGCTGGCCTCGAACTCACAATGCGCCACCTACCTCAGCCTCCCGAGTCCTGGGATTAAAGGTGTGCGCCACCACGCCTGGCTTCAGAAAGAAAATTTTAAAAGCAGGTGTAACTCAGTGGAAGAGCAATTAGCTAGCACACAAAAGATCCCTAGCACCATAAAACAAGAAGAACAAAACAAGGCAGCAAGGGAGAAGTAACTCATCATATGCTGGGGATCCTTACCAATGTTATCAACAGTTGTGTCTCTGCTGAAGCCTTGGAGTAAGGTATAGTCAAAGTGGTAAAGCATAAAAATAATCCTATATTCAGAAAAATTGTCCTTCAATTTTTGAAGATATTCCTGAATAAAAGCCAAGGGCGTGCTGCTGCTAGAACTGCTCTTCAAGGAATGCTAAAGCCAGGCATGACAGTGCATGCCTGTGAGCCTGGCACTCAGAGGCTGAGGCAGAAGGATTGCAAACTCAAGCCCAGCCTGGAAACTTAGTGATTTGGCAAGACTCTATCTCAAAATTTAAAGAACTAAAAATCAGGGTGGGAATGTAGCTCACTGTGAAGGGCCTGGGTTAAGTCCCCAGTACCAAAAGGGAGAAAAAATAAAAAAAGATAGCATTCCCTGACCAGGAATGTTTATTCCTGAAATACAAGGGTACTTCAACCTAGGAAAATGAAAATAAAATACCAGATTAAAATACTATTTTAAACCAGGTGTGGTCGTGAATGCCTGTAATCCCAGCACTTAGGAGGCTGAGGCACAAGGATCACTGTCAATGGAGGCCAGTCTGGGCTACATACTGAGTTCAAGGCCAGCCTGAACTGCATCTCGAGAGACCCTGTCTCAAAAACAAATAAACATTAGCAACAAATTGAAGATAAAAAACAAAACAAGAAAGAACACATGATCCTCTCAATTGAAAAAGCATTTAACAAAATTAAACTCTTGCATAATAATCACAGCATGTGATAACACAAAAATAGAAGGAAACCACCTCAATGTAATTAAACAATATATACAAAATTCAAAGTGAGGCTGAAAGCTTACATTCAACACAGGATTTGAGGATCTAGACAGAATAGGCAAGAAAAAGAAAAAGGCACCCCAAGTGGGGAGGGAGAGGATATAAACAGAATTAAGATGTGTTATGTACATGTACCAACTCTCCAAAATGAATGTAGTCATCATGTACTACAAGCATGTACTTACAAAAATTTGAAAGGAAAAACTAAGACTTGATCTCACTGTGCTTCTAGTCTTCACCAGAGATCACAAAAGAATGGTAACAGTTAAGTCCCTTCAATAACAGATGCCAGTGATCAAACAGTCTGAGATACACTTTGCTTATATACACCGTGCACAACCAAAAGGCAACTCACACTTTTCATTGGTGGTTTTGTCTAACTACAAACCAAACACAAGTGATGGTAACAGTTATTTCACATACATATTAAGACAAGTGAGCTCTGAGTTCGGAGGCCTGAATGAAATTCTAAGGTAAACTGATTTTGTCCTTTAAGTTCAAGTTTCAGGTTCTTTTTTTTTTTTTTTTAAAGCTGTTTTCAAGAAAGGAGGGACCCAGAACAGCAACCCCACGCTGAAGATCACGCCTCAGTTCTGAAACATCTCAGCACCACTGATCAAAGGCAAGAAGCTGCAGGGAAGGAGAGCGTCTGAGCTAATTCTTCATCCTGCTCAGCGTGAGTGATGCTCTGCTGACATCATCATGTTCAGAAGGCCTCTCCATGATGGCGAAAGGTCTGGGCCACAGTCCAGAAAGGAATGGCTGAGCAGGGACTGAGGAGTAATAGGGAGTCAGCATGGAAAGAGTTATTCCTCGGAGGTTGATATGGGCATAGTCTGCAGGAAAAGATCTCAGGCACAGCTAAGTCAATTCCATCTCCAGCTCTAAACATGTTCTGCCCTCAACCTGCACTCACTTTATCCCAATTTCTGAGTTACCCTCATCCATGTCCGTTTAACCGTGGTCCCTCAGGACTTTGGCTGCCAATAGGTCTGCCTTGACCCTACAGAATCAGAGGTGGGTCATCAATATCTGCTGCTTTGCAAAGCTGAGTAACCTGCCCAGAATCACCTAGCTTGTTAGTGGCAGTATTGGGAGTAGAAAATTCCTGTTCACATAATAGGTAAATTACTGGCAAGGTTCTATTGCAGTTAAGTTAGAAACAACCAATGTTTTAAATAGACATTTCTCCAATCACTCTAACTCTTTTTTGCAGAGTAATTCCTCTAAGCATAAGTGACCCAGGAAAAATGTAAATAAACCTAAGAATTTTTCCTACAGCATTCATAATGAAAGCTGATAACGTGTCTTCTAATGCAGTTGTTGAATTAATTCTGAACTGCTTCTAGTTATAGAAGAAAAATGTAATTGATCATTGGGAAATGAACCCAGTGAATAATTGTACAGCCAAGTTCTGACAAGATTTATCAAGATCACATATGTGAATTCTCATTTAATATAGTTCTTGCTGTTCTATTTCAAGGACCAAAGACACGTTTGCGTAGAGGAGACAGTTGATGAGCAGAGTTTTATAAGAAGCTAAATCTCACAGGTCCATAGTAGGCCAGGTGTTACAGGTCCTGTTTTATTCTCCTGTAATGATCCATTCAACATTCCCTTACTTTTCCAAGCATAACAACAACAAAGGAGTCTTTTTCATTTGTCACGTTGTTTTCCATTGTGTAAAATGGTAAGATTAAAATGGTAAAGATTATTGAGGAAACCATAGAGTTAACATGTAAAGCAGGGCAAAGTGAATGTGCCAGTCATGAAAATTGTCATAATTATAGTTTTATATTAGTATACATTTATTTTGGGGTTTTTTTGAGACAGGGTCTCACTTTGTAGTTCAGGATGGCCTTGAACTCACTATGTACCCTAGGCAGGCCTCAAACTTGTGTTGATTATCCTGCCTCAGCCTCCCAAGTGCTGAGATTACAGATGTGCCCCACCATGCCTGGTTTATCTTAGTGTACAGGCATAATACATGTTATATAACTATTATAATATGCAAATTTATCTCTGATACCCTATGCAAAAGAAAATATTTGACCATAAGAATAAACAAATAATTCTGCATGAAACACAAAGATTTCCTGGCCTGAAGTCTAAAAACAGCCTTTGTCTTCATGAAATTGATGTAGTTGACAACCTTAGTTAACAAGCTTGAATGAGTGTTGCCTGTAATTTTTTACTTTAATTGTTATTTAGTGGACATCTAGGGCAGAAAGTCAAAGCATAAACTCAGCTGACCGAAGCTGCTGGTTTGTTCTGTCTGCTTCAGAATACCTTCTTGTTGATTTTTAGCCTACCTTATCCTCAGGTGGCCATATTTGACTCATTATAATCCTTATCCTACAGTTTTTCTTGATTAATTACATCCTCTGGATTTTTGGGAGGTGTTCTGGGGATCAAACGCAAGGTGTTGAGCATGCTAGCTATCACTATTGTTGTGCGGACTGGTGTTATTTAGCAAAGTTTTGGTAACTGAAATTCCCGCATATCAGAATTATACAAGGTATAGATTACCTGTATATACATACACATTTATTTTTACTTATATGCTGTCACAAATTTGTGGATACTTAAGAGCTTTTCCTGGCAACCAAATACTTCGGAGGCTATGTATCTAAAGGGATAATCTCAAGTAACTTGTTTTCTAAACACATCAAAGCATTTTATATTATTAAAATTCAAACTTCATTCTATTCAGTAATCTAGTTTGCACCCATACCAGATTGTAAAAGTAGAAAGAGTACTTTTACATTTTCATATCCACAGGAGTGAGGAGGGTTTTGTGCATATTTTATGCAAGGATGTGTAGCTGTATACTAAGAAGAATGAAATTCATCAAGTATTTTTAGTTTCTCTTTCTGGTATAAAACACAAAACAGGGACTATAGTGAACATCCCGTATAAACTTTTTCTGATAAACCAAGCAGTGAACATGGCAAAGAATTATTTCCTAAATGCCTATTCTCCACCATCTACTGTAGTTTTGAATACTTCAGGTTGATCAGATATGCACTGTTCCAAGGGTCAATTTCATTTTGGGTTGTGTCTTGTTTACTTTTCTCTGGTTTCTGGGACAAAATACCCGACCCTCAAAATTAGGAAAGGAAGGGTTTTAGCTGCTTTGGAAAGTTTCCGTCCATACTCAGCTGGCTCCAAAGCAGGGTGGCATCGCTGAGGGGCAGCCTTTCATGGTAGCTGAGAGTTACAAGAGCAAAAAGGGAAAAAAGGAGGAGCACCCCTCCTTTCCTCCCTTATATTGTATGTTGGCTCCCTAACCCTGGGTGGGTGCAGCACTCACACCACTAATCCCAGAGCTAGACAACGACCATTAACAAATGCTAGACTCAACCGCCTTTGAAAGGCCTGCTCCCTATAACTGCATGAGGCTTTAGGGTGACATGTAAACACAAACCATAACAGGATGTGACTGTGAACTTCACTTGGGAGGAATGAGGACAAATGGAACCTGCTCAGAGGACCCTGTAGAGGGACATGATGATGGAGAATTATAGCATCTTTGTCAAGCATTTCCTTTTTTTTTTTTTGTACTGGGGATTGAACTCACAACCTCGCACCTGCCAGACAGGTGCTTAGTCTGCTGAGCTAAATCCCCAGCCCAACATTTCCTATTTTAATTGCCAACACACATAGATCTTTTGTATGATTTAATGACATTTGGGTTTGGATACCAGGAATATTGTTTGTTTTTATCCCCCACTGGAAATAGTCCAGGGAGTCACTTTATTGTGCCACTATGTAGTAAGGGCGGATCCTACTTTTTTTCTTACAGCATTTCCTCCTGAAGCTAGGTAACTTTTTCTATGTCATGTATCATTTTCTCTTATCAAGGCTTTGCATTCTCAAATCTTAGGGGCTCTTTAAGTTGGAACAGAAGGCACCATGGAAATTAAATAATTTGCAAGCCATTGTTACTCAGGTAACCCAGGAAAGTTAGGTTGTATAGTTTTCATGAATTCACCTGGGAAGGAAATACCACCAGAACAATATGTATAAGAAAACCTGCTTCCTGAAGTCCAACTTCATACATAAGAGAACACAAAGCCTGATGAATGTGACGTATATGGGAAATCTTTTTCCATAATCCAGCCTTCACTTTACATCAAAAAATTCACATAGGAGTGAGACAGTACAAATCTTCTAAGTAATGTAAGAAAACATTCCACCACAACTTAGCACTCTGTCAATATCAAGGAACACACACGGGAGAAAACTTACAAGTGTAGAGAATGTGAAAATCTGTCTTCCGAAAGACCTGACTGCATCAGAAATCTTATACAGGAAAAAAAATCTGTAAATGTAATGAGTGTCAGAAACCCTTCAATCAGGAGTCAAAACTCACAGTGCACCAGCGAATACACCCAGGGGAGAGATCCTACATGTGTAAGAATGTGGGAAAATGTGCTATATGGAGTCATTCCTCAGTAAACATTGAAGGCTTCCAACAAGAGAAAATACATGAATGCAGTGAATGTGGGAAGACCTTCTGGGGGAAGTCAGTCCTTAAACATCAGGGAACTCATGCAGGTAAAAACCTTATGCATGTGTTGAATGTAGGAAAATCTTTCTGAGAAGTCAACCTTCAGGAGACATCAGAAGATTCTCAAAGAGGAGAAGCTTTTGAATGTAATGCATGGGAATACTTTTTGCCTAAAGTCACAGGCTGGTCAGCATCAGAGACTTCACACAGGAGAGAAACCTTATGGATGTAAAGAAGATATTTTGCCAGAAGGTGTTGTCTTATCACCAGTTCAGACTGGAGAGGTTCACTTGAGATTCAGGCAGCCAAAAGATGAGGCGATTGTGAAAATGTCTGAGCATGACTTTATTCTCAGGTGCCACTCAGCTGCATGCACTCACATGGCCATCCTCAGGCCCCTAGCCCACCATTTACAACAGTCCTCAGTCATTTAGTCCTCCCGCCAGCCCTTATGACACTCTATATTTATACCAAATATGGGGAACCATTCAAATTGAGTCAAGGCTTGGGGCATGTAAGGACACTTCCAGACAGCTTGGAGGACATGGACCCCTTATCAGCACAGGTGCACAGTGGGGCACAATTATATAACCATGACTTAGCAGTGGACAAATACACATGCACCAGTGAGGCCCGCATGAAAGAATGTAAATAGGTGATAACAACATATATAAGAAATATACAATGGAGACAAAGTGGCTGTTGTGCTCTGCTCTACTGCCTGCTGCCTGCTGTTGGTGCTGAAGTCTTGTACACATGCATTCTTTAACTTGGGGTCCTCACCTGTGAAACTCTCCCTTGGGCCCCCCAAGCAGGCCAACACTGTAATACACAATAGTGGCCATGTGCCAGTAGTGACCTCAGTTATGTAAGTTATTTATACTGACCAGTATTGACTTTGGCTTCAGAAGTAATTTACATTGGGGTATCAGGAGATGTGCCTGTGTTGGAGTTCTGGTCACACAGAACTCACTGCTTCCCAGATCCCCTTCACAACCTGAACTGAAGTACTGCCATCTTCCACTTTGGTATTTCCCTCAGAGAGCATCAGGAGACGCATGTCAGCAATGGAATGGATGTGGAAAGTCCTTCCATTATAGCTCATACCTCATTAAACATAATTCATTTGGGAGAAACCATATGCAGTTAATGAATGCAGGAAGACCTGCCACAAACCAACTGTTGCCACACATCAAAGAACACACTGAGGAGGCAAACACTAAAAATGGTGATGTCAAACCTTCCAACCCCAATTAAGAGCCTTTGAGGTGATGAAAAAATGTATCCAATGAAGAAACCTTATAGATGTAGTAAATGTGGGAAATTCTTCCACTAGAGGTCAGTTACCAATTTACATAAAAGAACTCACATGGAGAGAAACATTGGTATTTCTCTTACCAGTTTGTGTTTCTTTTCCCGACCTGGTGCATAGTTTATCTGTATTTCTCAGCCTCTGTTAAGTCTGGATGCAACCATGTGAATGAGATCTGGCCAGTGATGTAATTCACTTCTAGGTCTGAAGTGTAATGGTCTCCATGGCAATCCTTTGTGTTCTCTGCTATTGTTTTTGGTGGAGGGTAGATGTTTTCCATTGAGAGGTCAGAGCTCACTGTATGTTGGTGTATTCACCCAAGATTAGAAACTTCTCTCAGTGTCCTAAATGTTTAGAATCTTCATCTATAACTCAACCTCATTTTAATTAAAGAAATCAGAGTCAAGAAATCTCAGGATTACAAAAGATGTAGAAAACCACTTACCGAAAAGTGTTATCTCGCTGAGCCCCAGGTAAGGGGAGAATAAAACCTTACAAATGTTTGATTTTAGTAAAAGTTTTTAGTAAAACATACTTTATTGACTCAGGAGGCTGAGGCGGAAGGTTCAAAAGTTCAAGGCTACCTGGACAACTTAGCAAGGCTTTGTCTTAAAATTAAAAAAAAATTTTTTTAAAGGCCGGGGATACACCTTGGTACTCCCTGAGCTCAATCCCTAGTGCCAAAAAATGTATTTCAGAGAGTTTTTACTGAGGGAAGCAAGATTCAGGTGTTGGAGGAAGTATCTGAATCAGAAGCAGACAGCTAAGTGGTGCCAGGTATAGGCTTTTTGATTAGGACATCATGGAGGGACTAGGGGCTCAGGCTGACAATGCTTTCTCCCTTTCCCTCGCCACAGTCCCAACATCCTCATGGGGACAGCTGCCTGGGCCCTTGTGTTGCCTCCTCCCTTGTCCTTCATTACAGGTCTCTTTTCCGGCAAATGGAGGCCTCATGTGGAGGGCCAAGAATCTTAGGTTCCTCCCTGCCATTTGTTTACAAGTGTCTTTGGCCTGCTATAATTAGGGAGTACTGAGGTTCCTATTTTGGAACAGATGTTCCTGCTCTGAATGAGGAGATAATAATGGACCTTCTCTTTAGGTTCTGACCTCAACTTGGTATTCGCCTGCCTGAGCATCATTCTAATCACTGACTACCTCCTCACCTTATTAATCTTAACTAGATTTTCACTGCCTTGTTAACCAGCTAATAGCTTTCACTAGCCATCTATCTGACCATAACTACCTCTGTAACTAATGTAGATTAATTAATAAAAGGGATTTTGCCAGGATAAATGGCTGGCTCATAATTTCTCTCACCCATTTGGGTTCTGAATCTGCCACATTCCCCTGTCTGAAACACATTCAAGAGTTTTATAGGCATAAAGGGAAGAAACTGGCATTCTTCATTTTCTCCTCATACTGCCTAACCCACTGAGAGCCATTTTGAGTTGACTTCTGAATGTTTTAAGAAATTTTTGATGTGCTATAAGGTTTTCTACATGTGGATATCCAGTTGTTCCAGTATATTTATTGAAGGTACAATCCTTTCTCCACTTAATTGCTTTTGCATCTTTGACAGAAATCAATTGTCTGTTATCTGGGTATCTATTTTGGGACTTCATGTTGGTAGCTTGGTGGTTTGTCTATCTAGATATCAATACCGTTTTGTCATGATTAATGTCACTTTGTGATAAGTCGTGAGATTGGGGAGGGTTAGAACTCTTAACTTTGTTCCTTTATCAAAGTTGTTTAGAATATTCTGAGTCTTTTGTATTTCTACAAAAATGTAAGAATCAAAATGTTAATTTTTATAAAAAATATTGGCATTTTGATAAGGGATTGTATTTTCTGATCTTTATTATTTTCTTCTATTTATTTTTGGTTTTATTTTGTCTTTTATTTCTAATTTCTTAAAGAAAGATGTGAGACTATTTCATAACTTTCTTCTTTTCTAATAAATGCAGTTGGTGTTATAAGTTGAAAAATAAATTAAAAAAGAGGACATGTTCTGCAACAAAATTAGTCTGAATAGATTTTTTAAAAAATAAATAACATACTTTAATGAAAATAATTATATTGTCCAATGCAAGACAGAAATGTGACAAGAAAGTGGTATTGTTTTACATTTTTGCAAATCTCCTTAATGTTTGGCTTAATAGAGCATACCTAGATTCTCATATACTTCTGCATTCAAATTGTTACACCATTTTTGCCAAATTTATGAAAAAAATTCAATCTTACAGTAACATACTTGGAGAAAGGGAGTATTTAATAGCCTTTTTGGATTAGCCTCAATAATTTTAAAAGAAGCAGTGCGTGGTGGCACATGCCTGTAATCATTGTATTCTGGGAGTCTGAGGCAAGAAGATCACAAATCTGAGCTCAGCCTGGACAACTTAGAAATTTATTAAGACCCTGTCTAAAATAAAAAAGGGCTGGTGATGTGGTTCAGTATGAAGGGTCTGGGTTCAATCCCTAGTACCCCCCACCCCATTAAAAGAATTAAAGTCATGAAAAGTACAGGTGTGATTGAAAAATACAGTGAATGCTTAAGTTTTAAAAAATTTATTACAATACAGGACACATTGCCATTAATATCCTTCAAAATATTCCTCCTTGCTTTGAATACACTTATCCCATTTTTCTTGTCACTTTCTAAAGTAGTTCTGGTAGTCCTCTTTTGTGAGTGTCATTAATTGCTCTGTTGTGGTTGCCTCAATGTCCTGAACTGATTCAAAACTATTACCTTTCATGATCATTTTGACTTTGGGGAAGAGCCAGAAGTGGCATGGTGCCAGATCTGGTGAGTAAGGTGGATAAGGAAACAGCGTCATGTTTTTATTGTTTTTATTGTCTTTCTGTTGGTGCAGTCACTGTCATAGTTTTATGAGCTCATCTTTCAGCAGGTGCATTTACTATAGTTTTGATCACAGCTCATCAAGACATGAAAGGCATTAAATACATACATTAGAAAAGAAGAAAAATCTCAAATCAACAATCGAAGTATCAACCTTAGGAAGCTAGAAAGAGCAGACATTTCAGACTCAAAGCAAGCAGACAAATTAAAAGACACAGCAGAATCAATGAAATTGAACACAGAAAATCAGTGAAAACAAAAGCTGATGGTTCAAAAAAGATTGATAAATCCTATAGACTTCTAGCCAGGCTAACAAAGAGCAGAGAAGATGTACATTGCAGTATCAAGAATAAAAGAGGAGCCTGGCAGGCCTGAGACTGTGAGTTCAATCCCAGGTACAAAAAAAAAAAAAAAAAGAGGAGCCATCACTTCTGACCTTCTGAACTTTAAAAGGATGGTAAAACAGTATTTTAAGTTATACCATGCCTACAGATTTGATGACAGATCAGATGGACCAGATCCTCAAGAGATACAAATAAACTTAGCAAACGATGTCCTCCAAAAATCCACACGCATCTAGAGCCTCAGAATGTGACCTTGTTAGAAAGTAGCGTCTTTGGATTCACCAGACAGTGCGGGGTTTGGCCGTTCACCATACTGAACAGGCCTTAGCAGCTAAGCTGAGCCTGTGGGGTGCTGGTCCATGACCCCAAGCATACTTAGCCTCTACTGCTGGGAATGTTCCACAGAGAACAAGCCACTGTTGTTTTAGTGGCTTCCAGAGTGAAGCAGAGAGGGGCACTTTCTTCTATCAGAAGTTCTGGGGGCAACCACTGGTCCAGAGACTGCAGGAGTCCTGAGAAGAAGTTGCCAGTGTCTCTGCAGTAGAGTGGTCTCAGATGGCACCAACAGGAGCGCTTACTACTTCATCAGTAAGTAAAACACATACACGTAGGTTGCCATCAGAACCCAAAAAGATCGAAAGGTTTTGGACTCATAATGAACCCCACTGCAGGAGGTATTTGTCACTGTACTGTCACACCTGTATGCTTGGAGAAGGTGGATGCCATGGAGACCTTGTCTGGAAAGACCATATGTCCTGGCAAAGCAGGTCAAAGGTATCCTGGAAAAGCAGCACTGTATCCCTGCAGAGATGGAGACAAACTTTGGCTAAGAGCTGTTGAAATGGGTCTGAACAGAATGTGTTAGGCAATCTGTAAGAGCAAAATATTTACCAGTTGTTGATTGAATAGCAACAGTAAATTTAGTAATAATGGGTGTTGATTATGGGGGATATTTAGGCACCCTTTATTTTTAGATTTAAGAACAGGAAAAATTTGCCAGGCACAGTGGTGCACACCTGTAATCCCTGCACTTGGGAAGCTGAAGCAGGAGGATCACTGTGAGTTCAAGGTCAGCCTGGGCTACACAGTGAGTTTGAGACCAGCCTAAACTACATAATGAGACCTTGTCTCAAAAATAAATAAACAAATAAATATATAAATAAATACAGAAGAAGAGGAGGGGAAGGAGGAGAGGGAGGAGGAGAAAGAAAAGAACAAGTAAAATTGAACTAAGTGGAGAAACAGTGGGAATAATCATTAACCCTTTTGTCAGGCTTTATATAACAAGTTGTTTCCAGTTTTAATGAGCTATAGTTGACAACATTTATATTTATGGAGTAAAACATAATGTTTCTGAAATGATTACAAAAATCAGGATAATTAACATATTTATCACCTCACATAGTGTTGTTTTGTTGGTGAGAACATGTAAGATCTACTCTCTGAAAACTGCAAGTACAGTGTTAACTGCTCACTGTGCTGTATATTAGATCTTGTTATTTATCCTGCCTAACAAACTTCATACACTTGGACCAACAGCTATTTCTTCTCCCTAACTCCTGGCAGCCGCCATTCCACTCTGCTCTTATAAGCTGGGTCTTTTCTGTAGCTCTGTAAGTAGAATCACGCAATGTTAGTCTTTCTGTGCCTGATTTGTTTCGTTTAGGGTAATGTCTTCCAGGTTTATTGATGTTATAGATGGCAGAATGTTCTTTCTTAAAGGCAGAACAACATTCTATTGTGTGACTATGGCACATTTTCTTTATCCAGCCATTCACTGATGGATACTTTTGTTGTTTCCCTGTCTTGGCTGTTATGAAGAATACCGCATTGACCATGAGTGCAGATATCTCCTGATTTCAATTCTTCTTTTTGTTCTTCTTCTCGTTCTCCTTCTCCTTCTCCTCCTCCTCTTCTTCTTCTTCTTCTTCTTCTTCTTCTTCTTCTTCTTCCTCTTCTGCTTTTTTTGAGACAGTGTCTCACTATGCAGTTCAGGCTGATCTCAGGCTCACTTTAAGCCCAGGCTGGTTTCAAACTTGCAAAAATCCTCCTGCCTCAGCCTTCCAAGTGCTGCGATTACAGGCATGCACCATGCACTCATCTCCTTCTCTCTGTGCAATCATATCCTCCCCCTCCTGGCCTCATAGCTTTTGGTCTCTGTATCATCCTTGAGAAAAACTTGAACATCTGACACCAGGTCCCTCAAACACCATTTCTGAATTCTGTCTGGCCTGCCAGCCTGGATCTTTTGGTGATTACTAGTCCAGATTGTCACCCCAGCACAATTCCTAGTACCTCTGGAAACTGTCCAGCTCTCTGCCCCTGGACTCTACCCTTTTCTGCTAGTCAGGCTCCCTTAACCCCGTTCTTCTCTGTTGATACTTTAACACGCCCTGTCTCTCACTCCATCTCCAGGTATTCCTTCATTCTCTTGGCAATCTACTGCACTACCCCAGCACACATGGGCTAAGGGCAGGACAGTGTCCTGGGCTCCCAGATGAAGCACTGTTTCTTCATCAAGGCTGCCTTTCAGTGTGAGGTCTAACTGTACCCCTTGAGCTGCATGCCTGAGCTCAGCCCATGCACCCGTGACTGGCATCTTGACTGGGTGACAGTCACAGCACGCCAGTGTCTCTCCCTCCTCACACTCACAGGTGGTGTCAGTGCTGAAAGAACACATGGAAGAGTGGTCATTGTCTTAGTTACTTTTCACTTGTTGCCAAGACAGAATACCTGATGCCCAAAATTAGGGAAGGAAAGGTTTATTTCTTACAGTTCTCAGCAGTTTCGGTCCATACACAGTTGGCTCCAAGGCAGCGTGGCATGGCAGGGCCACCATTCATGGTGGCTGCCAAACAGCGAGGTGAACCCATGAGAGAGACAGAGCAAGAGACCTGTTCCTCCTGCCCTTACTCTGTATGTCGGCTCCACCCCTGGGCAGGTGCAGCACTCACATCGCCAATCCCAGCTGTAGACAACAAACCAATCACAAACACCAGACTCAGGCCCATCCAAATTACATGAGGCCTTGGGGGGGGGACACAGGATCAAACCAAAAACAGTCATTTTACTATTACCAACATTGCCAAGTGCTCTCAAGAGTTTCCACTCCCCATGGTGGAGATGGGTTTGGCTGCTGCTCCAGCCTTAGCCAGCAGACTCCCTGTCCTGGCGGGGGGGTCTCAGGTTTTCCAACCATAAAATGTGAGTTGGTGTAATGCTTAGCACCCTTTGAGCCTAGAATCTAATTTCCCTCAGGACCCTGGAATCTGATTTCCCTCATGATTCCTGTCTCTCTCCAGGAAGGAGAGGGAAGGGCTCTCTCTCACCCTGACGCTGGCCATTGGGAAGTCACAAGGTACCGTGGACTGAATGCTTGTGGCCCTCTCCCCTCATTTATACATTGAGACCAAGTGAGATGCTTGGTGGGGTGTTGAGAGGTAATCAGGTCACAAAGGGAGTGCTCCCAAGAAGAGTACTAGTTCCTCTTACAAGGAGTGGAAGAGACTAGGGTTCTCCCCTCCCACTACATAAAGACACAGCAAGAAGACTGGCTTATGATCACAGTGGCTGAGGAGTTTCAAGACGGCTGACTGAAAGCTAAAGGACCAGAGAAGATGCGAATGGTGACACAGTCCATGAAGCTGGAAACCTCAGACCAAGGACAATGATCCTTCCTCCAGCCTGAGCCAAGGGCCTGAGAGTTTAAGGGCCACTGGTGTCAAAGAACCTGGAGTGAGGTGTCTCATAGATGTCACAGTTGAATGGGCCAATAATAATCCAGATTCTTGTGTACGAGGAAAGAACTGCCAAACATACACCCAAATAGTAAGTAGCAAGTAGCTACCTTTATCGAAGGCCACAGGAAATTGTGCTCTGGGCCACTCTATGCCAACAAAGGTATAACTCAGACCAGGGAAGGTGCTGGGGCAACAGAAAAGTACTGCACACAGATGAAAGCTTGCAACAGCAACAGGAATAAGGGGAAAAAGAGGAGACCGATAACTCAGGTTTTGAGAATTTAAAGGCCAGAACCTCTGCTTTTGGTCTTACCCTTTTCTGCTATTAAGTACACCAAATCTCCCTTGGTGCCAGTGCTCTGGTGCCTGTGTGCTTACTGAAGGCATGGCGGTCTCCTAGGCTTGTTATTTTCTACCTCTCTTAGGACAGTGACTTGTTCAGCTCTTGTTTCTAACTATACTACAGACATGCCCTGAATAACGTTTTGCCAGTTCCCTCTCCTAACCAAGTCAACACCCAAAACAAACCTTCACATCAGACTTTGGTTTTCAGCATTTTCTCACTCTCTGACCCTAAAGATACTCTCAGCTCCTTACACATTTCCTGCCCCAGCCCTAGAGCAGCCATTTCTCCAAGGAGCCCTGTTTCTCATCCCAGACGATGGTACTAGAAACCAGGATCTAGGAGCCAGTTGCTCACGGATCCTAGTCCTCCAGGGCAGGACTAGGATGCACAACACACTCCAGGATCCGCACTCCACCAGCACCAGTGTCCCCTGCAGTCCTGCCCCCTTGCTGACCTGTGGCTCCTCTCCAACAGGGAAAACTCTGGCTCTTGTCAACCTCTGACCACAAGCTCACTTTGGGACAAAGCGCACCACTTCTGAGTGCTAGTGTGCAATGTCTGAGAAGCATTCATCAATGAGTTTACTGTTTACACACAGTTCCTTCTGTATTGAATCTTTCAAATTTTAGTCAAAATATCCTTTTCCAAAGCTGCTGAAGTCAGCTCCTTTTCCCTCTTCCCTTTCAGCAGAATCATGTCCTACAATTAGAGTTCAGCTGGCTCCTTGTCACAGCCCTCCACCCCGGCTCTAAGACATCTTGGCTGATTTTTAGATTTTGCACATATTGCGGTTCATTCTTCATGATGTACAGTTCTGTGGGCTTGATGGGGTTAAGCATGTACCCACTACCCTGTATGACACAGAACATTTGCATCTCCTTTAAAATTCCTCTGGGCGCCAGGCAGGTAGGGGCATGCTTGTAATTGCAGCTACTGAGGCTGAGGCAAGAGGGTCCAAGTTCGAGCCTAACTTGGACAACTTAGATCCTGTCTCAAAATAAAAAGGGACGAGGATGTAGCTCGGTGGTAGAACATTTGGTGTGTTCCATCGCCAGTAATGAAAAATAACATTTCCCTGGGGAACCAAAGAATATACTGACAGTCCTTTTATGAAATTTTGATGCAAAGGGGAGCAAAGCAAACACGCAACAGTATAGCAAACAGGTGTTTGATATGACGAGAAATGCAGCAGCTGAGTGCTGGACCATCGGATGCCGGCAACAGGCTGGCTGGATGCGCGGCACCGGGAGCAGTGAGCGGATGCACAGGCGGCTTCGCCGTTTCGGGGTGCGCACGAGGATCCCTCTGCGCGGGGCCAGAGAAGCAATTTTCACCACAGGTGGCTACAGCAGTGGGCGCTGGGGCGAGGCCACGGCGCTGTGGGAGGGGCTACAGGGGTGTGTGGGGGGCCTCTGCGTTGCCCTGAGCGCACAACCGCGCGGGCGGGGCCTCCGTGCGCTCGCAGCCAATCACGAACCTACTTCCGGGCCTCCCCTGAAAATCGTCTTTCCGCGGGCCTCTTTCTTCAGTCTCTTCCTTGTTTCCCTCCGGCGACTTGGTGAGTGATACGAATTTCCGTTTCCGGCGGTCTCCATGCGGACCTGAGCAGTTAAGTGTTGTCAGTCTAGTAACTGTCGCCGGGTAGCTGAGGCGACTGCAGTGTTCCTTACAGCCTGGGCAGATTGTGAGTGTGCGCGCGGTGAGTTCTTGTCAGTCCCAGGTCCGGTGTCCCGAGAGCCGCTGCCGCTCAGACGCTTCTCCGAGGGCTTGGAGAGTGGCGGAGAGGTCGGTGTGGAGTCGGGAAGTGGTTCTCCAGCTCCGCGCCCCGGGGCGGTGGTGTCCCCCGCCAGCACAGGAGGCTGGGCGGTCTTTAGTATGTTTTAGACTTTTCACTTACATTTTAATTGAAGTTAGGAAACCACTGCATAGGCCTGGGCTGTCCAGTATGTTAGCCACTAGCTATTGTCGCTATTTAAATTTAAAATTAATTAAAACGAAAAATTCATTTTGTCAGTTTCCTTAGGTGCACCTGAGATTCTCATTAACCGCCTGTGACTAATAGCTACTATACTGAGAAACACAGAGAATATTCCATCGTCGCAGATACCCAAGCCCTGCAGTTGTTGACAATTAAAATGAACAAAGAGTAACTTAAGTTTAAAAGGGAGCCTTAGCACTGAGAACTCAAGTAACTCTGTATGGTACAGCAGAGAGAAGTGAAATTGAGCATGGTGTTAAGCAGTTTCTACATCTATGGGTGGACAGATAAATCATCTCTAAATTAAGAATAAAATTTACTGTTTTTTCTGGTGTCGCCCGAATTGTAAAACACTTTTCCCACCTCCCCATCTCTTTCCATGTAAGTTTGTGTTACTTGTGAGTTGACAAGTAGCCATTATGGAGACTAAGGATCAGAAGAAGCACAGAAAGAAACATAGTGGCCCTAAAGCTGAGAAAAAAAAGAAACGTCATCTGCGGGATCTTCAGCTTGGAGACGAAGAAGATGCCCGGAAGAGAAACCCCAAAGCTTTTTCAGTGCAGTCTGCTGTGCGTATGGCACGATCGTTTCACAGGTGTGTGTAGCTGGGATCTGGTGGTTCTTCATGTATTCCTTAAATGTTAGAGGAGTCTCACAGATGACATTTGACTTCGTGAGTCTAATCCATGCCGTATGGCTTTTACCAAAGTGTGAGAGGCCTTTTCTGTAGATGCTGCCTTTTCTCAAGCATCTCCTGACAGGTTGGCATTTTTTTTCCCCCCAAGGGAAAAAATTATATAGAATTTATGGAATTTGTTTCTAAACTTCAAACATAATCTTTGTGGTGATGTGCACTTTAAAAAAAATCATATGATTTTAGTTATAGTTTGAAATACTAAAATTATAATTTATAATAATAAATGTACCACTTTGTTTGGGGAGTCCTTCCAATATGTCCAGCAGTGTACTTTAAATGTGATTGAATTAAAGTCTTCTAACAGTCTTAAGAGAGTAATAATTACTCCTTTTTTTTTTTTTTTTTTTGGAGACAGGATCTTGTTATCTAGTTCAGGCTGGCCTTGAACTCACTAGGTAGTCCAGGCTGTCCTCCTGCCTCAGTTCTAAGATTATGTGTGTGTACCACCACACCTGGTAAGAGTTATTCTTGCCCTGATTTTACAGACAAGAAATCTGAGGCTCAGAGTCAGTTTCCCTCAGTCATATAGCCAGTAAGTAGAATAGCCAAATTTGTCTCCAAAGCCTGTGCTTTGATTTGTTACAAAATTTGTCTCAGTGTTTGCTTCTTGTTTTCTTTTAAACTGTTAAAAATCAACTCACAAAACAATCAAATTTAAGATGTATTGATTCTATATACTTTTATACTTTGTGATACCTTTATTGAAGAACAGTTGTTTGGATTGGGGCCAGAGGTTAACAAATTCATTATATTTATGTATTATCTGTTCTCTGTAAAATCTGCTTATAAGGTTGAGACCTTTTATTCTTTCTGTA
>RJWM01017601.1:0-42855 GCA_004363535.1 Dasyprocta punctata | reverse complement strand
TCTAGAGTGTCTTTCAGTACTCTTTGTAGTGTTGGTTTGGTGGCCATAAATTTCTTCAGTTGTTCTTTGTCATGAAAGTATCTTATTTCTCCATCAATTTTTAAGGATAGTTTTGCAGGGTACATCAATCTGGGTTGAAAGTTATTTTCTTTCAGGATTTGAAATACTTCACTCCAAGCTCTTCTTAACTTAAAGGTTTCTGTTGAGAAGTCTGCCATGATTCTGATAGGCTTTCCTTCATAGGTGATCTGTTTCTTTTCTCTGACAGCTTTTAGTATTTTGTTCTTGTGCTGTATTTCTGATACCCTTTTTATTATATATCTGGGTGAGGATTTATTTTGGTTGTGGTTAATTGGGGTTTTGTATGCCTCAGTTACCTGTCTTTCAGATTCTCTTCCCATGTTTGGAAAGTTGTCTGCTATTATTTCTGTGAATAGTCTTTGCAGGTCATTAGTATTGACCTCTGCTTTTTCATTTATGCCTATTAATCTTAAGTTATTTCCCTTGGCATTGTCTTGCAGCTGTCGAATTGTTGTTTCTTAGTTCCTTACTATTTTTAAGAGATCATTTCTTTCATGGCCATGATCTCCCATGCTGTCTTCAAGATCTGAGATTCTATCTTCAGCTTCATTTAAGCAGTTTTTCAAACTTTCCATGGAGTTTTTCATTACCTGCATTTCCCTTTGCATCTGTTTCATGCATTATGTTTTTGTCTTATATTGTTCATTCAAAGTTTCCATCATTTTAAGTTCTTCTATTTTTTTATCTTGCTCTTCTTTAGATACACACATTTCTTTCATAATGATTTGCATTTCATATTTTAGCTGAGAGAATATTTCTGATTTGAATTTCTCTATAGCTTCATCAAGCTGTTTCTTTACTGAATTTTCTATCATTTCAGAAAGTCCATTTTGTGATCCCACTGTCTTCCATTTCAGCATCTCTTGGGTTTGTTCTTAGTGGGCTGGGGGACTGAGACTGCCTCTTGGCTTTTTGTTTTGCCATTTTCTTCTAGAACCTATGTGGCTCTGTGTCCTGCGAGGCTGACCAAGCATTCCCCTGAGGGTTGCGTTGGGTCTTGGTTCGCGCTGAGTCACGGGACCCAGTGGAGCCAGATCATGTGTGCAGCCAGTGAGGGCAGCCTCCTGGGGCATGTGGGTGGAGCCTCTGCTTTAACTGGGTGGGGGCCAAGGCCTCCTGAGTCTAGCTGCAAGGAGTTCAGAGCAAGAACTGTGCCAGAGCAAGCCTGGGCAAGTCCCAGGCCCACAGTCATGGGGCTTTGGTCCTGGCTGGGTGGGCGCCCACGAGCTCTGTATGGAGCTCGTGCGTGCTCTGCACTCTGATGGGGAGAGCCCAAGCTCTCCAAGGCCCTGCAGCTATGTTGGTCAGTCCATGATGAGCAGCTCTGGAGTCCTGGGCTGAGCTGGGCTGGGCTCCATACCTCTGTGTCCTGCGAGGTTGACCAGGCATTCCCCTGAGGGTCGCGTTGAGTCTTGGGTCACGCTGAGTCATGGGGAAACGGTAGAGCTGGATTCTGTGTGCAGCCAGTGAGGGTGGCCTCCCTGGGCATGCGTCTGGAAATACATTTTTGAGAGCTGAACATTATAGAAACAATATCTATAATTATGGGATTAGATTATCTCATCTACCATATCTGTCATCTTCTCCGTTGCTGGACAAAATTCCTGACACCTGTAATTAAAAGGAATAGCTTTTCAGTGTGGCTCATGGTTTGGAACATTTCAGCCCATGGTTGACTGGCTCCAAGGCAGAAACACCATGTTTGAAGAGTATGGTGGAACGAAACTGTTCTTTTCATGGCAACAAAGAAGTAGAACACAAGGGAAGGGTCAAAGGAAAGGGGTCAATGATCAGATACTGTCCCCAATTCATGTTCCATGATCCACACAGGAATACATAAAAATGTGCTTTTTTAATTTCAAAGATGACTTTCAAGCCGATCAAGTTGATAATCAATGTTAAGTGTCATATCGGGGTGTGTATTGTGGATATAGAAGGTCAAACTTTAAACCTGGGTTATCCTAAGATTTAAACACCAGAAAACAAGTTAGGTATTGAGATACAAAAAAAATACATTCTGATATAAGAGGGGAAAAAGAGTGTACACTCTAAAATTTTTTTCTTCTTGTTTCTTTTTTTCTTTAAGAGAAAAAGACACAGAAAAGAAAAACAAAAAGCAAAAGAGACAAACAAACAACAGCAAACTCAATACAATAACATTATAGGTTTACAAAGCAAGAAGATAGGAATTTGACACTGGTTCTAATATTGCACATTGTTACCTTCAAAAGGCTTGCTTCGATTAAAAGATATAGACATGTAAAATTGATCTAATCATGTGAGTACTAACTGTTCTTTTCCAATAACTAATACATTTAGTAGTATACTCATTTTAGCTCTCTTATGTATACATATATACAAATTTATGTTTTTTTCCTTTTCCCGTCCTTTCCTCCTTTTACCTATCCCAATTAATTTTTCTCTTTGAGCAGTTTCTTACCCTTACACAGTATTTACTGTAGATTTTGGATCATATATACTTTTTCAGTTTCTTCCACTAGGAAGACAACACGATATTGACACACGTGAGTTTGATTTATTTCACTTATGAGTATGGTCTCAAGTCATGGTCATTTACTTATAAAAGTCTCAATGTAATCTGAATAGTGCTGTATTGTATAAAAGTATCACATCTTTTTATCTATTCCTTGACTGATGGGCACTTGGGTTGTTTCCAATATTTGGCTATTACAAATTGGGTTGCTATAAACATGGGTACACATGTATCAGTGTGGCATGACATTTTCAATTCTTTTGAGAAAATGCCCAGAAGCAGGATAGCTGGATCAAATGGAATCTCTAATCCTAGCTTCTTGAGGAATCTCCCACTGCTTTCCACAGTGGTTGCACCAGCCTACACTCCCACCAACAGTGGAGAAGTGTTCGTTTTCCCGCACAGCCCTTCCAGTGTTTTTTATTGGTTGATTTCTTGATCTCGGCCATTCTTTCTGGGGTGAGATGGAATTTCAGTGTTGTTTTAATTTGCATTTCCCGAATGAGCTTTGATGTTGAACATTTTTCATGTATTTATTTGCCATTTGTATTTCTTCCTCTGAGAAGTGTGTATACATCTCAGATGCCCATTTTTGGATTGGGTCCTTGAATTTTAGGGACCTGATTATTTTTTGAATTCTTCATATGTTTTAGATAGAAGTCCTTTGCCTGAGGGACAGTTGGATAAGATATTTTCCCAATACATGTGTTTTCTTTTCACTGTGTTGGAGATTTTCTTTGGCATGCAAAAACTTTTTAATAAGATGAGATCCCAGTTGTTGATTCTGGGAAGTATTTCCCATGTAGTTCAATTTTTGTTCATGAACTCTTTGCCTATTTCTATGTCATCAAGATTTTTACCTACTTTGTCTTCCAGCAGATTTAGTGTCTCTCTTTTAATATTCTGATCTTTGATCCATTTTGACTTCAGTTTAGGTCATGGAGATAGGAATGGATCTAGTTTTAGTTTTTGGCATATGGAAAGCCAGTTTTTCCAGCATAACTTATTAAAGAGGCTATCTTTTTGCCAGTGAAAATGTTTGGTGCCTTTGTCAAAGATAAGGTGGCTGAGTGTGTTTGTGTTTGTAGTTGTGGCTGTACCTTTTAATCTATTCCATTGACCTTTAGATTGGTTTTTATTCCAGTACCATGCTGATCATATCACAGAAACTTTGTAGTATAATTTTAACTCAAGAGTAGTGATGCCTCCTGCCTTATCTTTGTTGTGCAGAATTGCCTTTGCTATTCTAGGTCTCTTCTGGTTCTACATGGTTTTTTTTTTGTTGTTGTTGTTTTTTTTTTTTTTTTTTTTTTTTTTTTTTTTTTTTTTTTTTTTTTTTTTTTTTTTTTTTCTTTTTTTTTGTTTTTTTAAATTTTTTTTTTTTTTTTTGTTTTTTTTTGTTTTTTCTTGTTTTTTTTTTTTTTTTTTTTTTTTTTTTTTTTTTTTTTTTTTGTACCTGGGATCAAACTCACAACCTTGCACTTGCCAGGCGGGCACTTGCACCACTGAGATAAATCCCCGGCCAGGTTCCAGATGAATTTTAAGAATGATTTCTCTAGATTTGTGAGCTATGCTAATGGTATTTTGATTGGAATTGCATTAAATCTGTATAACAATTTTGGGAGAATGGCCATTTTCCCAATGTTTGTTCTTCCTATCCATGAAGCGGGAATATCTTTCCATTTTCTGAAATCCTCTTTAATTTCCTTTTTCAGAGTAATGTAATTTTCACTGTATAGATCATTTACTTCCTTTATTAGATTGATCCCTAAGAATTTCACTTTCGTTTAAATTTTATTTTAAAGATAGTAAAATCCAACAAAACATGACAGAACAAGGTCAATCAAAACAAAGCAGTAGAACTCATACAGAATTTCAAAGCAAGGTACTAGGAAAACAATAGCTACTATAGTGTATCTTGTTATCATCACAATAGTTGACTTTTCCATCAGGTATAGTAAAATCAAACCAAAAACAAAACAGAATAAAACCAATAAAAATAGAATATGAAATAAAGCAAAAAAATTATTCAGAATAAAAGCAAAACAATGCAAACAATATTGAACCTTAAACACAAGACAGAAGGGAATCCCCCATATTTGCTACATTGCATACTGTCATCTTCCCTAGAGATGCTCAGACCTCCGGCCCCAGGGCTGCAAAATCAACCAAAGAAATACAAGCATTTAGTTTCTTTATGTACCTTAGTTGCTATCAACTTAGCTGGTGCTCTGAACCAGCAGGTTCCTTATAGTGGGGGGGAGGTGTCCTTGATTCTTAGCCCATATGCCAGTAGGCATATGGGAGGCACATATCTTTCTCTTCCTGGAGTCCATGCTGGTCACGCTCCACTCACCAGGAAGGCAGGATAGTTGTCTTCTGGTTGGAACCTCCCTGACCCAACATGGCAGGTTCTCAGGAGGCACATATCTTTCTCATCCTGCAGTTTGTGCTGGTCGCACCAAGAATTTCATATTTTAGTATGCTATTTTGAAGCGTGTGGTTTGCCTTATTTCTCTCTCAGTGAGTTTGGTTTTTGTGTACAAGGATGTTATTCATTTTTGAGTGTTGACTTTGTATCCAGCTACATTACTGATTTTGGTTATTGCACCTGGAAGTCTTTCAATGGAGTTTTGGGGGTCTTCTATGTAGAGTATCACAGCATCTGCAAATAATGATAATTTAGTTTCTTTCTTTCCTATCCTTATTCCTTTTAATTCTCTCTCTTTTCCACTTGCTCTGGCTAATGTTTCCAGACTATATTGAACAGGAGTGGTGATAATGGACATTCTTTTTTTGTTCCTGATTTTAAGTTGAAAGTTTTCAGTTTTTCCCCATTTAGTAAGATGTTAATTGTTACTTTATGATATATGGCATTTATCAGTTTTAGGTAGAGACCATCTATTCCAATTTTCCAACCAACTCTTTGATTCATTAATTCTTTGTGTTGTTTTGTTAGTTTCAATTGCATTAATTTCTGCTCTGATATTTATAATTTCCTCCCTTCTTTGGGCTTTGGGCTTGACTTGCTCTTCTTTTTCTAGAAGTTTGAGGCACCGCATTAGGTTTTTTAAATGTGTTCTTTCCATTTTTCTGATGTGGGAGTTTAGTGCTATAAATTTCCTTCTGAGGACTGCTTTCATTGTGTCCCACAGGTTCCAGTAATTTGTATTTACATTTTCTTTCAATTGTAGATATTGTTTAATTTCTTCTTTAATTTCTTTCATGACCCATTGATTGTTTAGGAGAGTATCATTTAATTTCCATGTGTTTTGGGGGTTCTTGTAGGATTTCTTTTTTCATTAATTTCCAATTTTATTGTGCTATGGTCAGATAATATGCGTGGAATTATTCCAATTCCTTTTCATTTACTTAAGCATGCTCTGTGGGTAATATAAGACCTGTTTTAGAGAATGATGCATGTGTAGCAGAGAAGAATGTGTATTCTGATGTTGTTGGGTGGAACAGTTGGCACACATCTACTAGGTCCATTTGATCACAAGTTTGATTCAGTTCTGTAATTTCTTTGCTGATTTTTTGTCTGGTTGATCTGTCTCTTTGTGACAATGGGGTGTTAAGGTCCCCTATTATAACTGTAGTATTGTTTATTTGGTTTTTCATGTCTTTTAAGAATTGTCTTACATAGTGGGGGACTCCCATATTTGGTGCATATATATTTATGATTGTAATCACTTCCTCTTGAAGTTTCCCTCTAACAAGTATGTAGTGATCTTTTTTTAAATCTCTTTTGATCATTCTTGGTTTTAAGTTCATGTTGTGTGAAAACAGAATAGCTACCTCTGCTTTTTTCTGAGTTCCATTTGCATGCAGTACTGTTTTCCACCCTTTGATTTTTAGTCTGTGAATTTCCTTTTGAGTGAAATATATTTCTTGCACACAGCATATTGTTAGATTTTGTTTCTTAACCCACTCTGCTGGTCTCTTTCTTTTTATTGGTGAGTAGAGACCATTTACATTGATTGATATAACTGACATGTACTGACTTATCACTGTCATGTTATCTTTGTTTCATTGGTTTTCTTTTTCTGTTTAATTTTTTGTCCTGCTTAGTGCATTCTTTTGCTGCTGTTCTTGGGAACGTAGTTATCTTTGTCTCTTTCTAGAGTGTCTTTCAGTACTCTTTGTAGTGTTAGTTTGTTGGTCATGAATTTCTTCAGTTGTTCTTTGTCATGGAAGTATTTTATGTCTCCATCAATTTTTAAAGATAATTTTGCAGGATACATCAATCTGGGTTGAAAGTTGTTTTCTTTCAGGATATAAAATACTTCACCCCAAGCTCTTCTTGACTTGACAGTTTGTGCTGAGAAGTCTGCTGTGATTCTGATAAGCTTTTCTTTGTAGGTGCTCTGTTTCTTTTCTCTGACCACTTTTTGTATTCTGTTCTGTTGCTGAATTTCTGATATCCTAATTATTATATGCCTAGGTGAAGATTTATTTTGGTTATGGTTAATTGGGGTAGTGTATGCCTCACTTATTTGCATATCAGATTCTTTTCCCATGTTTGGAAATTTTTCTGCTATTATTTCTGTAAATAGTGTTCACAGGTCTTTCATACTGACCCCTGCTTTTTCGTTGATATCTATCCATCATATATTGTTTCTCTTTGCACCAACTTGCAGCTGTTGAATTGTTTTCTGGTTCTTTGTTATTTTTAAGAGATCATTTCTTTCATGATTATGAGCTTTCACTGTCTTCAAGGTCTGAGGGTCTATCTTCAGCTTCATTCAAGAGGTTTTGCCAACTTGCAGTGGAATTTTTAACTTACTGAATGTCCTTTTGAATCTGTTTCATGCATTCTAATTCTGTCTTACATTGTTCATTTAAAGTTTCAATCATTTTCTTATGTTCTTCAATTTTTTATCTTGATCTTCTTTGGATGCACACAGCATTTCTTTCTTAATGTTTGTCATTTCATTTTTTACCTGAGAGACTATTGCTGTCCTGATATCCTCTGTAGCTTCATGGAGTTGTTGCTTCAACTGCTGTCATTTCAGAAAGTTCAGTTGTGCAATTTCTAGTGTCTTCCATTTCAGTGTCTCTGGGGTTTGTTCTTGGTGGGCTGGAGAACTAAGACCGCATCTTGCTCTTTTGTTTTGTCATTTTCCTCTGGGACCTGTTTGGCTGGCCAGGAAGCCTCCTAATGGATTCCACTGGAATGCTGCACGGGGTAGAACTTCAATCCTTCAATATCCCCATGGTGCACCCCCAAACTATGGCACCAGAGCCTCATACTTTGTAGCCTGTGAGGCTGGCTGCATGTTCCCATGGTGTTGCTTTGTTGGGTTACTCTGGGATGCTGATCTGGGCAGAGTATGTATCCTTCCTGCAGCTAGCAGGGACACACCCCTGAAGCATGGGGCTTAGAACCTGGCTGGGTGGAGTTCAGAACTTCCCCAACTGAGGTGGCTAGCAGAGATGCATCCCTGTTGTATGGTGATGGGAGGCCTTGCACCTGGCTGGGTGAAGTTCAGAATCTCTGTGACCCAGGTGGCTAGGCGGAGTGCACCCTGGAGTGTGATACCACTGGGACCTTGCATCTGGTTGTGAAGAGTTCAGAGCCTCTGGAACACAGGACTAGCCAGAGCATGCCCCTGGTGTATGGTGCCGAGGCCTTGTTCTTGGCTTTGTGGAGTTTGGAACCTCCAGGACCTGCCACATGGCCACACCTTGAACTATGGAGCTGGTGCCTTGTGCTCTGATGAGCAGAGCTCAAATTCTCCAAGACCCTTCAGCTATGCTGGCTGCTCCCTGATGAGTGGCTCTTGGGCTCTGGGCTGGGCTGGGCTCGGTACCTATGTGTTCTGTGAAGCTGGCTGGGCATTCTCCTGATGGAATGCACTAAGGCACTGGGCTGGGCATAGCTCAGATCCCTTGTGCACCTGGAGAATATGCACTCCCAGAGTGTGGTACTGGGACCTTAAGCCTGGCTGGATGGAGTTCAGAGCTTCTGTGACCCAGATGGCTAGGAGGAGCATTCCCCCAGAATGTAGCACCACTGGGGCCTCATGTCAGGCTGTGAGGAGTTTAGAGCCTCTGCACCATGGGGCTAGCCAGAGCACAACCCCAGTATATAGTATCTCTAAAATTTTTATGGAAAATTGTATTCTTGAAAGCAGGGGATCATCAGCTACATCAAATGTTTTTGCAAGATAATTTTGATGAAAAAAATGGCTATATCTTGGATATATAAGAAGGGAGTCATTTGTGACTTTATAAAGAGCTTTTTGTAGAACTGAGATTTAAGTCAAATGATACTGAGTTGAGAGAAAACGAAAGGTGAGAAAATTAAAATAATGAATATAGAAAGTACTTTTATAATTTCTGATGAAGAGAAGCAAAGAAGTGGGGTAGGAGAGAAGAGAGTGATATAAAAAATTTACTTTAATGACCAATTGACAATACAAGAATGATGGTGAGGGGAGAACAATATAGTAAATATTTGGCTTGAGTACTAAGAAGGTGATGAAAATTTGTGACCCAGTTGGAAGAATTGGTTTTAAGTATAGGCAGAAAAATTTGGGTTACTATAATAAAAAAAAGAAGGAAAATTAAACTGAACAGAGACATATGAAAAGTAACAGATCACCTATGTATAAATTACTGTTGTAGTCAGGGTTTGCAAGGAGAACAATTACATAGAGGACACAGAATTTACAATATTATTTTATGATGGTCACCCAGAGTTAAACACAAGAAAGTGTAGGAAAGCTGTCTACAATACTAAAGACCTAGAAAATTCAGCTGAGGGCCTGGGATCCTACAGCAAGCTCCTGCATGAGTCTAGCTGAATACCTAGGGACCAGGACAATGCCTCCTATGAGTCCAACTATAGGCCTAGAGCCTATGGTAGTGATTCATTCAAGTCTATTTTATGATTCTGTGCTGGCAAGGTCAAAGGTCAGCTGTGGAAGCTAGAAAGTCTATGCCAGTGTGATGAAGGATTTGTGCTAGTAGGTTGAGGGTTCTACACTAGAGCCAAGAAGTGACACTCAAATTAGGAACCAGCGTTTCCTTGAAAAATACCACAACCATCCTCAGTGAAAATGAGGTCCCAGTCTCCTCCAATGATGAGAACAGTCCAGTACATGTCAGGAAGCCAGCATGACAAACTTCTCCTGGAGACTAAAGAGCACACATCTTTCCCTCCAGAACCAGGAAGTGATGTTCAATACAAGGAGCAGAGCTCCCCCAAAGTGAACCACAGCCACTCTCAGTGACAAGGTCCTGAGCTCCTCTGATGATAATGGCTGAATTTATATTGAGGAAGCTAGCCATGACCAACTCCTCCAGGAGAACCACTGGCTCAAAACAACAACACTTAGGAGAACCCACAGTGCTTCACTCTTCCTCTTCCCATCTACTTTGATGCTGGCAAATTTCCTCAGGTGGGCCATCTACACTCAGCACCATGCTGATTTAATTCAGCTGTTGTTAAGTTGACCAGTAGTTTTTAATCCATAACAATTATCTGTTTCTTTTATTTTTCTTATTTTTTTTTTTGAAACAGAGTCTCACCATGTAGCTCAGGCTGGTCTTGAACTCATGGCAATCCTCCGGCCTCAGTCTCCTAAGTGCTGGGATTGCAGGTGTGTGCCATTATGCCTGGCTTGTGTATTTTGTTAATGAAAAATGAGATAATATAAGGAGTTATTAGTGAAAGAGAGAAGAGTAAGCTTTGATTATTTGGAAAGAAAGTAGAATGCATAAAGTTTAGTTTTCTACAATGAGAAAGAAATTTACTACCAAAGTGTAATTTTTAGGAGGTCTAATTGCCAAGAGAAAGAAATGTAAAGGACATTTGAAAGTGTGTGACAATATTACTGAAAAAAGGAAAAGATACATAGACTAGGGCTGGAGATAAAAATGGGTTGGGAAAGTAAAGATTGGAAAAGTTGTGGCATCAAATGATTGAATGTGAAGGACCAGTGTTAGTGATCTGGGATGAGAATGGTCAGAAAATGAGATATTTGGTTTCAGTATTTCAGAAGTATTGATAACTCATGAGAAAAATTAACTATATGGGACTAGTTTCCTGAGACGATTTATTTATTGACTCTTGCATGTTTATTTTACCACATATATACTGCACTATTGTTTGTTTTTTCTTTCTTTCCTTCTCTCCTTCCTCCTCCTGCCCATCTTCCTCCTCTTCTACTTCTTCCTTTTCCTCTTTCCCCTCCCAGTTTCTCTTATCCCCTCCTACTGCTCCTCTTCTTCCTCTTCCTCTTTCTCTTCTTATTCTTTTTCTTCTCCCTTCTTATTCTCTCCAATTCCCTATCCCATTCCTTGTCCTGCTCCTTCTCTTCTTCCTCTTTTTCCTATTTTTCTTCTTTTCCTCTTTCTCATTCTTTTGCCTATATTATTAAATTATTAAGCTATGAGTTCTCAAAAACATATCCATTTACCTCTTCAAACTTGGCTTTGAAAAATCCAAGAAAATGTCTTCATTTTTGTTAAAAAATAAAAATAAATCAAAGATAAACAGAAAAGTATTCATAGGTAATACTGCACCATAATGAATAAATGAATGAGTAAAGACCTTTAGCATTTTAGTGGTGAAAACAGATGGTGTATATATTTCAGTGCACATAATTTATATGTAAAATAACTGA
This sequence comes from Dasyprocta punctata, assembly GCA_004363535.1. Taxonomy (NCBI): domain Eukaryota; kingdom Metazoa; phylum Chordata; class Mammalia; order Rodentia; family Dasyproctidae; genus Dasyprocta; species Dasyprocta punctata. The sequence continues at coordinate 31,647 of RJWM01017601.1, read as the reverse complement.
AACACAAAAGAGAAATTACTTGGGTTAACATGGCTCAGCAGTACAGAAAATGAGACCAAATTCAGATATTAAGACCAGTGCAAGTTCTAGAAGAAATATTCTAAATGTCAGTACATAATTTTTTGCCTATCAAATATAGCATAAGGGACAAACATAGAGAGTAAATTAAAATTTTAATACTTTAGTAGAATAGTCTAACATGAAAACTAAGAAAAAATTTACAGCTTTCATAATTCTACTATATTCCTTATTTATTTGCAAAGAAAAATTGCATTAAAAATATCACATATTTCTATGACTGCTCTAAGTAAACTACTGGCTGGGTAATCTAATTGCTGAATTTAAGAAAAAGTGTTATTTTCCACAATGGGATCTGAAAATTCCTGGTTAGATGTAGTTGCTGCTGGAAGCAGAGAAAACTGGGGCACATTAATGGAACACGTGAAAAATTTGAGAGCCATAATAAAATAGTTTATGGTGTCAAGACCTAGGTGGTTTTACCAGTGGAAGAACCAAGGAAGCAGAGAGCAGTATGATCAAATTCATTATTTCTTCCCATTCCATGATGGTTACTTTCCTCATTTCATTTGTTACTATCAAAGCATCCAATTGAATCATGAGTTGCAAACTCTAAGTTCAGTATTTAATTTCCAATGGTTACACAGAGATCTTGATCTAGTTCACTTTTTAGTATGAAGGATGTATGAATTAACTGTACTTGTTTCTCTGTTTAAGAGTTTTCTGAAATTCAAAGGGCTAATTACATATCAACAAATCCTTTTTAGTTTTGCTTTTCTTTTTACAAGTTATGAGTGCTCAAGGATTAGAAAACAAATAGTACAGAATTAAGAAGCAGAATGGGTTAAATGAAGCCTACTTTCCATTATATTTTTTTTCTCTGTTGCTTCTCAACACCAAAGTAATGTGAGCATTTCTATTGAATGTACTGTGTGTATGCTGTGCATGTGTGTGATGAAAAGGAGAAGAGCAATGATCCAAATATATTGAGATAAAATTGTGAGGTCAAATATTTATTTTTGAAACTAATTTAATACAGGATGAGTATCTCATCCAAAATACTTAGTAGAAATGGTTTGGTAATTCAGATTTTTTTCAGATTTAAAAAATTTGCATGATTGTACTGAGATATGTTGGTGATAGGAACCAATCCAAGGTTGAATGTCATTTATATATTTTACATATAGTTGAAATTAATTTAATACAGTATTTTAAGGAATTTTCTGCATGCAATAAGCAACAAAGTTTCATGGCACAGTATTTTCAATTATGACATCATGTCAGTACAAAAATTTTATAATTTAGGATTGTAAAGTACTTAATTTTTGTGTCATAGATACCCAACCTGAAATATCTTTAGAAGAAAATACAGTCACACACTTGAGAGTATTTCTTGATCTATAATTTTCTTCTGCTTCCCTATACAAAGAGCATGTTTTATCCCTCTTATGGATAGTAAAATACTAAATAAATATTGTTGGTTTTATTCCATCCTCTAGAGTTTAGAGACATCCTCTTATGAATATAAGTATTCTATTGAATTGAATAAGATCTAGGTATCCATGATTTATGACACTAAAAAACATAAAAGATATTGTATTAATTTTTTCCTAAGTTTAACTGAGAAGGTAAGATGATCATAAAAATTATAATTATTACAAAAATGATCCAAATATTTAATTAACACTTCAACAGTCTATCTGAAATGATAAGATTTTTGTGCATATCACTGCACATAGAATAGAGGAAAGCAGGGGTTACATTTATACTCACAAATTCTTAGAGTTGCAGGGAGTCATAGTGACTAAGTTAACTTTCCATTTAAGTAAAAAAGAAGTAAAGACTCAAAAAATGATGCGATTGTTCTTAGTGCTAGTAGTCTCAGAGCAATATAACAAAATAAGAAAAAAAGCAGAATCTAGAGAAATAGTGCAATCAAATTACATTCGGTAGAAAAGTATATATTCCAAGTCCATTTAATTCATTCTTAATTGTTTCATATACAAATACATCCCTTTGACCCAAGTGAAATTGCCCTCTTTACTTATTTCATTTGACTGTGACATGATCATTAAAATCATTTGAACAGCAGAGGTTATACATTTTCAGTGTTGTATGGAAGAGGATGATTCATCTTTGCAGCTACCTAATGAGATATATTAGCTGCCATTCCTGCCTTGGGCCAGAGTATTCCATAGGTACAAATGTTCAAAGACACTATCAGTATTTTCAAAAGAACTCCCAAATTGGTGATTGCTTTAGACCAGGAGGAGCACTTGTTTGACATCAAAGTTTGGCATTATGTGGCTTCTGTTAATCAAAACTCCTTTGGAAAAGGAATGAAAAGTTGAAACATTAGAAGAACTACGAATTGAATGTCTTAGTAATCAGTATAAATTAAAAGTCAACTTTTATATTTTTAGTCTTACCAAAAGCTAATTCTGTGTGTGACTAAAGAAGAAAAAAGACAAGAATGGGCTTTCTCCCACGAGCATGTTTGGTCACCAGTGGGTATTATTACATGAGATATAGAGAGTTCTGAGAAGAAAGGTTCTGTATAAGTCATTTTCCTCAATGATTCCTACATCAATAAGTTTTTTTTATTTTCCTGGAAAGGAGGACTCTGTCAAATTCTACATAACTGCTTAGCATACTGTAAACCATTATCCATCTAAATTTAAAATTCCTTTCAGTTGCTATTGGTATTAGATTGTTGAGGGTCTTCTATTTTCTAAAATGAGAGTTGAATCTTTGGATTTCACAGATATAAGTGAAATTGCTTACTCAGTTAGGAGCATAGGGCTCTCCTCACACCCTTGTGTATCACCAAAGCCTTAGTCACTGTAATAAACATGAAATAAGAAGGAAAACACCACATAATATTCATTATTAAGAAGCTTAAAATCCATGTAGCCTAATAGGATTAACCCAAGAGGTTCAGTAAAAAGTGATTATATGACAGTATATATTTAGGTACTTAATTGCTCTTAGGCATCATGGGAAAGCTTTAAGGAAATGGCATTAGGTGAGAATCAGAGCTTATATATATCAGTATTCTATGCTTGAGAATAACCCTAAGTTTAGACTTGGAAAATATCTGAACATTATTTGTGTTGAATAAATAATGATAAGTCATAATATTATAATTCCTACATATATACATGATAATGTGTATGAGAGAGAGAGAGAGAGAGAGGCAGATAGACAGATATGAGCTTCTAGACTTGAATTTTATAAGACAGGGATCTTTCAGATTACCTAGATTTCACTGTCAATGGTAAAATAATTTTAACTTTTCTACTCATCTTTAATACTTTCTGCAGGTTTCACTTCACATGTAATGTTACACAATTTTTTTATACCATCTTGAATAAGAATGTCCAATATCTTACATGCATATGTTTCATTGAACTACTTGTGAGTCTCTACATTTTTATGTCTTTCTTTCTTTCTTTCTTTCTTTCTTTCTTTCTTTCTTTCTTTCTTTTCTTTTCTTTTCTTTTCTCTCTCTCTCTCTTTCTTTTTGTGTGTGTACTGGGGATTGAACTCACAACCTTGTGCTTGCCAGGCAAACACTTGTGATGCTGAGATAAAGATAAACCCCTGACCAGAGTCTCTACTTTTTCAGATGGTGAAGTTCTGATCTAGTGGCCAGGAAAATATATAGGTGATCTGTTTCTTTTCTCTAACAGCTTTTAGTATTCTGTTCTTGTGTTGAACTTCTGGGATCTTGATTATTATATGTCTGGGTGTAGATTTATTTTGGTTATGACTAGATGAAGTTCTATATGCTTCACTTATCTGAATGTCACTTCCATTTCTCATGCTTGGGAAGTTTTGTAATATTTTTTCTGTAAATAGACTTTTAATGTCATTTGTGTTGACCCCTGCTTTTTCACTCATACCTCTGATTCTTAAGTTATGTTGCTTTGGGTTGTCTTGCAGTCATTGAATTGCTACTTTCAGGTTCCCTGTTATTTTTACGAGATCTTTCCTTTGGCAATCACAAGCTGCAAACCTGTCTTCAACATTTGAAAGTCTATCTTCAGTTTCTTTCAAGTGGTTTTGCCAGCTTTCAATGGAGTTTTTAATTTCCTAGATATCTCTTTGAATTTGTTTTAGGTATTCTAATTTTTTTTGTATTGTTCATTCAAGGATTCCCTCATTTTCCTATGCTCCAGTTTTTCATCTATGTCTTCTTTAGAGATGCCTAGCAATTCTTTTATTATGTTTTTCATTTCTTCTTTTACCTGAGTTAATATTTTTGCTCTAATTTCTTTTATAGCCTCATGAAGTTGTTTCTTTATTTCACTTGTCATCACTTCAGAAACTTCAGGTGTGTGACTCCCAATCTTTTCCATGTTTGCATCTCTTGGACTTGCTTTGCTTGGATTGGAGGTCAGAGACTGTCTTTTGCTTTTTCATCTTGACATATTCCTGAGTTCTTCTGGACAAGAGAGTACTGGGGTCCCAGGTACTTCCCGCACTGGCTAAAATTTCTGTGGTGAGACTGGTTCTTCTAGACAGGTCTGGCTAAGGATATCTGATGGTGGCCATTGGGTGTGCAGGTGCTGTCTGCTGTTTTTCACAGCCTGTGTTGGCTCCCTGATGGTTGGTAGAGTATGCACATGGATGGGGCTGGCCACCACCTGTGTACCTGGGCTGTTAACAAGTGGGATCCTCCACTACTGCCCCCAGAGTATGCATGGGGACAGGCCTCAGTCTGAGCAATTTCCATGGGTCTGCACCAAGTTAAGAGAAGCTGGAGGAAGCCAGCAGTAGTTCTGGATCTGGCCTTATCCTGCCCAACTCCAAAATGGCTCTTGGCCAATCCCTCTCTCCAGTGTGGGAGGACCGAGTCCTCTACACTCACCACCAACCAGTGCAGTCTCCCAGGTCTGCTACTCCCCTCCATTGCCACTCCCCTCCAATGCTGCCTTTCTTTGCAGAAGCCTCCAGGGTCACACCAGCCACCACATCACCTTGGTCGTGTGTCCCCAGGTTCCAATATCTCTTCTTGCACAGTGGATCTGGCTCTGGGTGAAGGTGCTGCCAACTACCAACTTCTTAGTTTAAATTTTTCTTTTTTACTCTTTCTGTGGGATTTGATTCTCACTTTAGATCCTTCCTTCTTGTCTTCCCCATGATGCTATATTCCAGCATCTAGACCGTATATCTCAGAGAGGCTCTTTACTCTGCTGCTTACTGTTCTACCATCTTCCTGGAAACTGGATGCTGGGATTTCTACTGGCAACTAATAAGTTGAAGCCAGGGATATTCAGAAACATTACCATAGAAAGAAAAGGCCAACACAAAGAATTCTAAGGCATAAAATGACAACAATGTTGATGCTGAAATTTCTGGACTACAGGAAAGGGAGAAAAAGAAACAAAAATAAAAAAATAAAACCTCAGACTTACATATTTCTTTCTGTGTCATTTTTTTTGTACTGGGAATTGAACTCAGGACATTTCACTTACCTCTGTGCTATCTCCTTGACCACAATCTGCTGTGTTCTTTGTTCTGTACCTATAGTCAGATGAATATCTACCATTTTCAAATTGTCTTAGAATTCATTCCTATATTCCTTAAATCATGCTTGTGGTAAAGAGGTATGTGATTTAACAGAAGGAAAATCAAAAACCGAGCTTCATGAGAATATCCAAATTCTATTACATAGAGGAAATTAGTAACAACCCAAAATTCTATTCATCAATCTGTTTCCCTTAGAAATCATAGGCACATAAGCCAATTAAATCTAGTGAACCTCCTTGGGAATTTTAGAGAATTTGTTACTAACAGCATAAAATACTGATAATCACCAGTATGTCTACAGTTTACATAGCAACACCAATTTATCTACTCCAACTTCCTTCTAAAATATTTAAATTTCTAAGCCTTTTTATATCCAGCCTTTGTATCACCTCAATGTGGCTGATTATTGAGGAAATCATTTACATTCCTTGAGACAGGCACAGGCACTCAAACTAAAAGTATATTCAGTTTTTTTTTCTTTATTTGATATAGGTATTATTCATTCTTCAGTTGTATTTACGAGTATAATTGTGAGTGAAAATTCATGATAATAATCCAAATGTTCTGGTTTAATTCACATATACATTGTGAGGTTGGTCCTTATTATTCCCCAAACTGTTTGTTTGTTTTGTTTTATTTTTTCTTTTTCTTCTTGTCATCTGTTCTTCCTATCCCACTTAGTTGCACTAATTTTTTCTTTCTAATTAATTAGTCTTACATTTAGAAAAGGATCTCAAAAAAAAAAAGAAAGAAAGAAAGAAAGGGATCTCATCAGGTGTACATTGTTAACAATATATCTGATTTCTCTCCCCACACCCAGAGTACCTAATGTGTTTTATGTCTAGGACACTGGCAATCAGATAAGGTGGGTGCTTGTGAGAGACACTTGAGGGCATTCTTACCTATGGACTTAGTTAACAAGCCCATCTGTAATAAAAACTTGGTCTTGGGAAAACAGTAGAAGTGAAAACTTCTAATATATGGTAAGGCTAGACTGTGAAAAGTTGTAGCTTCTGGACAAATGGAATGAAACTTTGAAAGAAAGTGGGAAAGGCAAGAGCATGTTGTGACAATGGTAAGAAAGTGATCACAGGCAAACTCTTCATATATTAATACATTTTCTATCTCCATTCTTTTCTCCAAAAGCCCTTTCTCTTTCTTTACTTCATTTTTGGTGTTCTCTTATATCCTCTACACTTTGAGACCTTTATTATTAAGAAGTAGATACTCAGAGGAAGCTGATTGTTGGAAATAATAAAGAAGACCTACCTGAAAAGATCCTGGACTGTTCTGGGATTTTTCTCAACAAATGTTGGCTGTCATTCATAAGAAAAAAACAAAAACAAAGGCCAAAAACTGATATCCCCAGAATCCTACTTCATAAGTCTGTCCTGGAGGTCAACCATCACAACTAGTATCAAGAAGTGCAGGACCTTAAAGTGAAGAAAAATATCTGAGTTTGAACTTAGTTATTTACATCATCATCCAAGAAAGTCCTACTTAATGCTATTTTTTTATTCAGTATTCAATCATCTTGGATAGCATTTTTAAATAATATTCAGCTTTTAATACTTTCTTCTTTAATGCTAGATATAGTGGTAGGTAAAATATTCAGAGTTTTTATTAGTATATTTTTAAAACAATAAAAACAGATACTTAAAAGAAAATAAGAAAAAATGAAAATAAGTGTAGATATGATGGATGTGGTAAACAAAGCATTATTTTTTCTAATGGTATATATTTCTATTACTTGAATTGAAAAATTAAGCTCTAATGTATTGCAAACATGTAGAAGGAAAATTCAAATAATTTTTTCCTGATGCCTCAAGTTCTTCATAGTACATTACATCAGTTAATGGCAATTTGTATAATTTGTATAATGACATAATTTGCCACAAACCCTCATTCAGTGAAGTGCTGTCAGAGTCATAAATCAGGAATCAGAGAATGAGCTTTGAGAAGCACAGTCTATCAGCCTTAGGGTGAAAGAGAAATGGGTCAGAGTAGCAATCACTCAGTGGGAAACTGCAAAGTTGAGAAGGAAAATGAATGAACTAGCATGAGGACGATGTGACCGAGCCAGACCTTGGTGAGCTCATCCTCCACATCAAATGGAATAATGCTTATGACTACATGTTGTTGCACTCAACTTCTAAAGTCATTTCCCTTGACTTATGATTGCTTCTCTACAGAGGTCTAAGCATAATGGCGAAAATAAATTTAAAATCCAGAGACCATTGGAATATGTGTGTATATATATATATACACACACACATATGTATATATAACTATTATTACTCATGCAGTCATCACACATACACACACACACACATTATTTCTTCCATCAAATAGAGAAAACTACTTCTATGCTGATGAGACTTAACAGTAGATTCCATATTTGTTAGTTAGCTACAGAATTTGACATTTAGGTACATATGTTAATTAGTTTGTGACTAGAAGTTATACACATACTTAAAAAATACTAGAATGAATTTCCTTTCAATTGTCTGAGAATTTCTTTCTCACACACAAATACACCATTTTTAGTATGTATGAAATTATTAATTCTATTTGTGTAGTATTTCATTGAATATATGCTCTACAATAGGAAGAGGGTAAATTGTCATTCCTTTAGATGATTTTATACAAATCATCATCATCTTTCTCACTCTTATATGTATGTACCTGCTTGTAAGTAAAGAAATGTCAAGGGTTTGATATTTTATTCTATGATGGAGCTGACAATTTCCTGCCCCAGTTTCATGAACCCTAGTTGGAGACAGGAGGCTCCTTTGTCAGAGGGGGAAAAAAAAAAGAACCTGTATCTTAAAACATTGCAGTACACACATTGTCAGCATTTTATTGCACCAACTCCATAGACTTTACTTCCCACAACATGACAAAGAGCCTAAGGACACAAAAAGGGCTAGATAAGTTACATTTTGAGAAAACCCAAATATAACAAATCCAACCCTTCTAAAATAGATAGTAAATATAATCACCTGTGTTTCAGAGATACAATTTTTATTGTCATGGACTGCAAACAAATTTGCCCTTGGCTGTGGAGAGAGACAGGATATCTTCCAAGATTGTTTGGTATATGAACAACTTTGAAAAGATAATGCAAAACAAAGGTGGTCAGAACTTCTGTTCATAAGACGTGAAGAAGCATACGAGAATCGTGGAAAATTGTTTCACCACACTGTGTAAATGAAACAATGCTCTAATAAATCCAACAACTTTGACTCCCCTTGGAATGTGAATCTATATTCTTTCTCCCACAGAGATATTTCTTACCTCCCATTGCCCCCATTCTTGGAACTAATGAACTTGAGCTACCTAGACAGTGGAAAATGAAACAAAACATTAACTTTGGACTTTTAGTATTGGCAGAGGGTCTAAAGCAATAAGCCTTGACATTTATCCCTTTACCTTTTATTGTCTAAGCACTTTGAAATTATCTAGTTACTTAATCTTCATAACATCTTCTTGAGTGAGGTTAAATGATGCAGTTTCTAAAATAGATATATACAAATTATAACTTGATAGATCTAGTGATACAAGTTTGTTCTTGGTGTTTGATGGGGGGGGACAGTCATTCTATGGGCCACTGGTTGTAGTTTCTTCTACATGTCTTCTGTTTCTATGGTCGGGCATCTGAAGAAGTAATCCGAAGGGATAGGGGCTCAGTGAAACCACTCTGTTTTCCAATTAAGTTTATCTTATAACATAATATTTTAAAGACTTATTTGCTTCCTAGTATTCTTGATTTCAATTGCAACTCTGTTTGTAATTCTATAAATAATTATCTGAACAAAAAATATAAAATCTTAAAATTAGCTAAATTTTGAAAGATCGTGTGGGTAAAATGTCTTATCGTCAGTGAACAAAATCTTTAGAATGATTTTTTAAATAAAGTACAGATTAAATTTGGACTATTTTTGGTATTTGACATTTTGTTAATGTAGTGTAATATTCTCCAGACTCCACAAAATTTTTACTGTAGTATGAAAGAATCATAGTATATTAAGATTTGCAAAGAAATCACAGTATTTCAATATTTCATTGAATTAGGCATGTTGACTAATTTTTACTGATGACTTTCTGTTGAATCTTTGTTAGTAAAACAATACTTTGCAGATCATGCATTAGAAACTTTTGTTGAATGAATAATATTGTAAGTTTCTAACTCTCTACATGAAGTCTTTACTATGCCAGCAAAATTTACGTATCAATCCACATATATAAAAACAGCCTGTCATTATGAGTGACTTTTCATTTCACATATGGTCATTGTTTTCCTCTCTTTCCACCTCATTCAGAAGTTACTGTCAGGAATCCATAGACACAGGACAAACCTCTCATGTTACCAGTTATGTTTTGTTCTATACCGAGTAAACAATGCTTTTCTTCTCCACTCAGTAACATATCTTAGTGCCTATGGGCTCCAGAAAAACAATTTGGATCTTTTGTATATAAATCTTTGTACATAAATCTCAAGATCAGTTTTTTTAGCTCTTACTCCAAAAACTTTCTTTCAAGTCCTTTGACCTTATTCAGGCAATGAAATAAATGCAGTATTCCTTGAAATCTTTCTCTAACTCTTTACTTTTCTAATTTATTGTTTCCACACAAAACTGCCTTCTGTGGCATTCTTACACATGTGAAAGCTAACTTTTGTTTCAGGGACACTGATTTCTCATATTCAATCATACCTTGGTTACAACATCATCTTAGTAGTAAATTATATTCCCAAGAAATTGTTTCTTTTTTCAATAGTCATGAAAAATACAGTAACTTTTATTTTGAGCAAAGCAAAACATTTATCTCAATATTTCCTTGACTAAAATCTCTCTGAAGACATTTGCTGAACCTCCCAAAAATTGAAACTATTTAGTTCCTTGATGTGAACCTAAATTCTTATGACATATTCATAATGAGGACTAGTAAAAACAGTTGCTGATCTAGACATATAACACAAGTGTTTTTACTTTTTTCTTCTTTATGACATTGTACCACCACTTTAAAAAATTTGTGCTATAAATCTGTTTTCCACCTAAAGTTCTGTGATTGAATGTACACATTATTTTCTTTTTCTCAGTGATCACATTACATTATTGAATTAGATCTTTAAAAAAATTATTTCTATTTCTTTGTTCTTGCAGTCTCTTCCATTTTTCCAAGCCTATGTAAATTACAAATATGATTGGCCTCATCAACTAAATACAGGTGACTGTTAAAAAAAGGCATGTAGCCTAAGAAATAAAAGTTCAGCCTGTTTTTGACATGTCAAGATGAACCAACAGTTGCCCTTGCGACAGATAATTAGGGAAAACTGTCAAGACTGCAGCTTAATCCTGTGTACATCTGCTCAAAGTCAGCTCTGAAAACTGTGGGATCTAGAAAGACAATCTTTTGTAATTAGCCAAGGCCACTATAATCCATAAAAACATCTGATCAAATTGATTTCCCCTCCATCAAGTGATATCTGTCATCGGCAAACTTCCTGATCGTCCTGGAGCAGTGACTATCTTATGGAAACCTCTAAGGTCACTTAAAGCTTCCTTTGCCTTGTACATATAAAATCATTTTCAGTTTTTGACAGGTTGCCTTTTCATGTGGGGCACTAGGGAAGAGGGAAAGTAAGGAGAAATAAAATGTCAGAAACATTCACAAGCCAATGACATCAAGGAGGCAGAAACCCACAAAATGTCTTCCACCTGCTAAGGTGTGGCTAACAATAACTGTAGTTCATGAAGATAGAAAATTACATCATCTATGCTCCAGAACTTGAACCTTGCTTTTGTTCTTATGCTGTGTGTGGTGCAATATACCTCCTATGTCTTCTCACTACCATGAATGCTGCTTTCATCTCCACGTTCCACCCTGTGTAACCTCTCCAAATTTTCATCTCTAGAGAGTCCCAACTACAAGAGGTAAAACTATCTTTCTAAATATCAAATTGTAAAAAACAAATGGAGTGAGAAGCCATTCATCTCCCTTTCTTTCTCTGTAATATCCATTTTAACCCTCCTGCCAACCTGGTGCCCTGTCTGCTTCATCTGAGGTTCGTCTCACCCTTACTTTCCTGTGGTCACACAAAGTCTTCTCTCAGTAACACTTCAACCTTACTCATCTCTAAACTGCATTCTCAACTCAGTTTTAAATCTCCCTTGCCTCCTTTGATCCCAATGAGACAGACTCTCCTATCATGTATATAGTGGTAGAAACTGACTGACAGTAAGGTTTACATTGTTTTGTTTCCCAGACTCACATATAAGTACTTGGTTATGACTATCATTCCTTCTTGAAACTCTAGTCTTCTGTGCAATGGTAGTTTTGTGCTACCATTTTCAAATTCTCTTTTCTGAGTTCCTTTTGGAAGACTCTCCCCTAAGTGAACATAGACACTCCAGCAAGAATATAAGTTCTTAACTTCCTGTTTTTCTTTTTGTATTACCTAATAGCTCCTGCTCTCTCCTTTAAGTAGATGACTGTCATTTTTGTGTCTTTAGCAGTTTGTACTTTTGTCCTATATGTTCAGTTGCCTAAAGGCATCTCCACTTAAAGGATCTCATATTTGTGCAAATCTAAATATATTAAAAGCTAAATTAATCTTTCCCTCATAATTGGATTCCTTTTCAAATTACCTGATTTCAGTAAGTCAACTGTCTCAGCCAGATTTTCTTTGTCTATATTCAATTAGTTACTATTTTTTTCATTTCTTCTTCTAAAAAGAGATTTTTTTCTTTCTACCCTTCCTCTCCCTCCCTACTTCTTTTCTTCACACTTTCCCTCCACTCACTGCCTTCCTCCCTCATTGCCTCCCTTCATTGCTTCCTTTCTTGGATATAATTATTTTGCCCCTCTTTGAAAATTATCATCCTCATAATGGTTTCTATCACTCTCTTCCCCCAATTCTTAATAGTTGACTTAGTTTTCATTTTTGAGTTATAATTCATGTCATAAAAATAGCCACGTGAATATGCAAGGTTTTGTAGATCTTAGCACATGTATAAAATTGTATAACCATCACTGCTATTCAGGAACATATGCATTACTTTCTAAAGAAACCCCATACTGTTCAGTAGTCTCTTCCCATTCTGCTCCACATCCCTGTCTCTCACTCCTTCACAACTATTCATCTTTCTTTCTTTCTGGATTTGCCTCTTGTTATTTTGCATATACACATTATAATATTTTTACATATATTCAATATGTGACCTTTTGTGTTTGATTTCTTCCCCTTTGCAATGTTTCCATGGTTCATCTACGTTTCAGAATGTTACGGCTTGTGTTTAGATGTCTCCCAAAGCCTCAGGCAGCCATAGGTGGGAATTTTTGGAGGTGGTTGGATCTAAGGTGTGTGATGCTGGTATCAAAGATGAAATACTAGGATTAAGGGGGTGAGTACTACCTGCCCTAATGATGGGTTGTCTCTATGAAGATATAAGGGACAGGAAGTTGCTTGTCACTTTCTGCGTATTGCTGGTGTCGCTTGTCTTCTGCTCTGCCATGCCCTTCCGCTCTACCACCCTTGCCTTGGAGCCACTCAACTATGAGGTGAAACCTCTACAAAATGTGAGCTACAGTAAACCTTTCCTTCTTTACCTTTGGTGCTAGGCATTCTGTCTCAGCAATGAAAATATTAAGACAGTGGCAAGCAACTATACTGTTATAAATAAACTATAACTTTGAAATAAAAAACATTTTCTACAAAAACCACATCCCCACTGCTCCCAATACTTACTAAACTTTAAACTGTATTTTATTAGACATAGTCTCATATTCAAAAGCAAAATAATGATCCAATATATTTTCAGAAACTATTTTGAGTATAAAAGATAAAGGTCTGGCAAATTCAAGGCTGTTAGATTTTGAATCTGGAAACTAGGTAGCTCCCATGCAAAATATTTCTCTTTTTAAAATTTTTACTTGTTACTTTTTGTTTAATTTTGCTTGTTTTTAAACTTTCATTTTATTAATACCTGTGTGCACTTCATAATGCTTACATTCATTGTGGGAATTTAGCACATGTACAGAAGACATCTTAATTCTTCTTCATATCTCTTCTAAAATGCAGCAAATTCCATAAGACTAAGCACATAAATTTAGACTGATTTTTGTGGTCTTTTCAGTTCTAGGACTTTGTAATATTGTGCATTTAGGTTAACGTTTGTCTTCATATTTCAATATGAGGTACTTCTACAGGAATTTATCATTAGAGTGATGTATACCCATTCTCCAACCTCTCCTTCTCAAACAGGACTATTAATTCATGCTAACATTCTTAACATTTTACCAAATCCTGCCTCTTTCGAGAAGTCATGTTGAACTAATTTGATTACTGTTTTAATGATCATGTTCCTTTCTTTTCTCTATGGGGTTAAAGTTTTGGTTTCTCTTTTACTTGTTTGTATTTGCTTAGACTTCTACTATGACTATTTTCTACTATGACTATTATATGTTCCAGACTGTAAATCTTTGATTTGTGGTGGAGTACACATGGATGACCTTGACTCCACCTTTAAATTCATCTATAATCTCATACAAGTGCACTGAGATTTCCCTGTCTAATTTTTCTTCTCCCTGGAGGAATTCTTTGTGCCACATGACTTTCTTCTCTACTATAAGTTATAGCTTAGAAGCACAGGAAATTGAGTAGGCACAAGTAGTCAATAGAATGTAATCCAACCTCCTTGACCCTTCAGAAATGATTCAGAGTTTCTCCAATTGTCCTCTGCAGTATTGAACATCCATTAATTTGCCCCTTAATGTGTATTTTTATTTCCTTTCTTATTATCATTTCCACTTTCTTACCCATGGTCTCTGGAGTCATCTGTAATGTAAATCATGTACCCTTAACTAATTGTCATAAAGAAAATTTTTGACTGAATCCAATTTGAAACAACAGATTTTCAACAACTTGATGAGAGAATCAACAGAGTATTGTGAGTGACTCACAAACCACAAAAATATCAGCAATCTATATGAGAACAAGGAAATATTACAACCATAATTGTTCACTGTTATTTTTAAATCTCTTTGAACTCCCTGTAAGATCTCTTTTTCCAGAATTCTTGTGATGTGTTTTTTCTAATTTCCTGGATCATAAAGTTCTTTACTACATTCTTAAGACAGATTCCAAAGCCCTGATCTCTTCTGTTTTATTTCTTTTCATCAAAGATTTCTTACATTTTGTTATAGTCAGGGTTTGCAAGGGAATAGATTTAATATAGGACACATAATCTATAGGATTATTTTATAAGATTCACCGGAAAAGTCAAATGCAGAGGAATTCAGGAGATCGGTTTATGCATGAGAGACCCAAGGAATCCAGCTAAGGTCCTGAATCCCAGAGCAATGTCCTGCATGGGTTCAGCAGAAGACCCAGAGCTTGTGGCAATGTCCTCCCTGAGTCCAGCTGGAGGCCTAGAACTCACAGTAATCGCTAATATAAATCTGTATCAAGGATCTGCACCGGGAAGGCCAAAAGTTCAGTGCTGAAAACTAGAAAGTCTGCACCAGTGTAATAAAGGATCTGTGTCAGCACGTTGAATAATCTGAAATGGAGCCAGGAAGTAACGCTCAAGGTAAGGACTGGAGCTCTTCTGAAAAGAACCGCTGTCATCCTCAGCAACAGTGAGGATCTGAGTTCCTCTGATGATGAGAACAGCTGAGTTCACATCAGGAAAACCAGCATGACAAGCTCCTTCAGGAGAATCATCAGCGCAGCGCCTTCCCCTCCAGTTCTTTTTATGCTGTTGGCAACAGTCCTCAGGTGGGCCTTCTACACCCAGCACCATTCTGGGTGTTACAAATTGATCATTAATTAATCCGCCACACATTCCAACTAACTTTCTCCAAGATTTGTTATCTACAAATTTCTCCGGGTCTAGTTTCAAGACCTAATGTGTTATCCCTTTAAAGTAATTTGTCTTTTAAGAGACACTTTTGAGAATTTCATTTTACCATAGAAAAACTCTCTGTTATATCAAACATAAATTCTAACTGGAGAACATCCAGGCACTGTCTTAGATTAGGAAAAAGATTAATTTCCAGGAAGGAAGTTAATACTGTATATTATACTGAATATATCATAGCTTAATCAAATTTCGGGTTGAATTTGACTCCAGACTCCATTCAGTCTATTTTAGTCTTCTTGTAACAGAGATTTTCTCTATAATCTGCCTAAGGTATCATCTCTCTTCTCTGTATTGTCCACTAGTGTAGGTGTGGAGCAAGACTAGTTAGGTGCAGAATGGTAGAAAGACTCAAGAGTGAGACTGAAAATACTTGGTATTCTTTTCTACACTTGATTGAAGACAAACATGTCTTTCACCCTGTAAGTGAGCAGTACAACAAATCAATTTAAGTTTAAGAATTGTTACATTTTTACTCGAACATTTGGGATGATTGTGCTTTCCCCATTGTTAGTTGCAAATGGAGTTATCTTTATCTTTTCAATCGAATGTTTATGTAAGTATATTTTGAGGAAGATTTGAATTTTAGTCTTGAAAGTGTCTTTATATATATTTTGCATAAAAATTGTTAGATTTTTCCTATGATATTATAAAAAAGGTATTATGTCTTCATTTTATAGCATTAATATCTTCTATTAATCTACTATAGAATCAGGCCATTTGACTTCTAAAATACTTCACTTTTGAGCTCATGATATGGGTCAATATGCAACATCTTTGGCCTAATTTCATCACTTTCCACAGCATATCACATTATTCTCTTTTTTAAAAAATTTTTCTTTAATATTTTATTAATAATAGAAGACAAGACAGAAGAGAATCCCCCATACTTGCTACATTGCCCGCTGTAAAGTGATGCTTGGGCTGCTGACCACAGGCCTGGCCGAATCTACAAAACAAAAGTTGGTTGATGTTCCTTGGTTGCTATCAATTTAGCCAGACCTCTGAAACAGCAGGTTGCTGACGGGAGTGTTGGGGGTGGTGGTGGTGTGTTGTCCCTGATTCCAAGCCCGCCCTGGTGCTGCTCGGGCCGGGTGGGGGCCCCTCTTGTTCTCCTCCAAGGTCCTGGGTTCAGGACCCCGGAAGGCGGTCCATGTTTCCATATCACATTATTCTCAATGAAATCATTAATCTATATGCTATTCTTGTCAACTTGTAGAATACAGCTTTTCAACATAACAATTCAGACTTTCCTACTATTTGACATTAAGCATAAATCACCTCTCTTGACATATGGTCCCTCATTTTAGTTGACTATTCAATTGGTGGACAACCAATTAGATTGTTACTCAATTCAAAGTGGTTTAATTTCATTTACAAAGATAGTTCTTTATAGCACATACACAGGACTGCTCATGACCTGTGTTATAATATTGAAGTTCCCATATTAGCTCTGGAATTTAAATGTCCCTGTCCCTCTTTTTATTTCTTCCTCTCCCTCTCTCTCTCTCTGTCTTTTATGCTCTCTTTCTTTCCCTCTCTCTCTCTCTCTCTCCCCTCTCTCTCATCATCTGAACTCAGAAATGACAAAAAAGTTTTACTTCTTTTTATTTATTAATTAATATCTCTGGCTTCAAGTATTGAACCAGTCACTTCCTCCTACGCTTGGAAGAGCAGAAAAACACACATGCGCACATACAGACGCATACACACACACACACACACACACACACACACACACACATCTCTTTCATTTTTTATGGTCTGTGTAGAGGACTGAAGCCAGGGCCTTCATACTGAGCTATAGCCCAAACTCTTGTTTTATTAAGCTTTATTTGTTTTTTTTTTTTTTTAATTGTGAGACAGGGTCTCACTAACATGATAAATTACTCAGGCGGGGCTGAAATTTGTAGTCCTCGTGGTTTAGCCTCTCAGATAGCTTGGGATTACACGTGTGACCCACTCTGCCCAACTCATCCTTAAATTATGTTTTGTTTATTATCATTAGTTTTCTCCTCTAATCTGAATTTATTATGATCATTAGCTTTCTAGGTGTATTGTATACAGACCCAAGACTTTTTTCCATTTTTTTGTCTCTGCCTGTAGTTCTATCCTTTCCTTCAGGCAAATCCTTTTTTCTCCCTAAGTCCATTGAAAAGTCCCTTCCTAATAGACTTATCTTGTAATTTACATACACTAAGTTTTAACTTACATAACACTGTGAAATCTTGATTCTATCAAGGTAAAGAAACCTCAGAGATTTTCTAATACGTATTTTCACAGTCCCTTCCCTTCACCCCAAATTCAGACATAATCTATTTTCTAACAATATAGATTAGTTTTTATTTTCTAGAATTTAATAAAATAGTATATGCTTTTTATTATTTCATTCATGCTTATAATTTTAAAATTCATCTATGTAATTGTATTTTTCAACAATTGATTTCTTCTCACTGCTGACTACTTCTCCATGGTATGAATATACCACAATTTATTTATCTTTTTCACTGTTGATAGGCATTTTTGTTGTTTCTAGTTTGCCGCTAATGAAGGGAAAACTACTGTCATCACCCATGTACATTCTTTGCAGGGTCATATATTTTCATTATTCATAAGAAAATACCAATGGGCAGAATGACTGGATCATCTAGTAAATATGTGTTTAACTTTTTTGACAAACATTTACACTGTTTCTCAAATAAACTGTATCTTTGTTTTTAATCACATCAGTAGCTCATAAGAGCTCCAGTTCCTCCATATCCTAGTGAAAACTTTTAATGTCACAATTGTAATTTCTGTGCAGTAACAACTCATTGTGGATAAAATTTGAATTCTCTAATGCCATTTATTTTCTTATGATCTTATTTACTATCCTTATATCCCCTTTGGTAAAGTAGTAGTAACTGATCAAATCTTTTGTACATTTAAAAATTGATTTTTTGAAACTTTTTACCCTTATTTGTTTTGGATATAATTCCATTACAAATGTATAATATTTGCAAATATTTTCCCCATATTTATTGCTTATCTTTGATCCTCATCACAGTGCCTTTCAGAAAGAACTTCCAAGGCCAATACCTCTCTATAGACAGTAAGCTAGGAGAATTATAGGACTCAAATCACAGAGTTCCTACCTCAGACATCAATGTCCTTATTGCTTGATACTCAGGGTCTTGAAAAATAGTATTTAAAAGAAAGAAAGATAAATATGAAGGAAGAAATGAAAGAAAGGAGAAAAGAAGAGAGAGAGAGAGAACAAAAGAAAAGAAAACTACTTTGTTGCAAGAGTAGTTAAAAGGGTAAAACTTCTCCCATTTCTCCTCCTTGGTGGAAATAGGAATTTCTCGATCTGTATAGGTGTTTTTAAAGACTTCTATGTTCCCTTCTTCATTGGGAGGATTTTCAAAGGCATTGCTAGAACTTAAGACATTTAATTCCATTCAATGTGATGTTCATTTTCATTTAATTAATTAATTTTAACTGCCATGTTTCCCCTTTTGAAACCTAATCACTTATCAGGGCAAAATTAGAAGTATCGTGTATGAAATAATGGACACATGATATCTTCCTTCTTTCCAGATGTTACAACCCAGTAACTTTAGAGGTTACCTGGATACCAACAGGTTTGGGCTTGATCCTTGTGGTCACATAGCACTTTGACATTTTTGCTAAGTCTCTCTGAAGCACTTGAAACAATTAGCCACTCCTGAAACAAAACATTTTCTTCCATCTACCTATATTTGTTTCTGAATGTTACAGTGTTCATCCTAATTCTACTCTTGTCTGCATAATCTTTTCCCATTTATCTCATTCAAGCTGTCCCTGTGTAGATACTCTGAAATTATGTTTCTCTCTTTGATCTCTCTTTTGAGAATGAGATTTGTATAGCCAATGTTAATTTAAGCTCTCTATTTGCTATCTCATGGAAATTTCAATTCTGTCCCAAGACTTCATCCTTAACACTTGTCTTTCCTCTCATCTCTCGCTCATTCAATCAACAAACTTTCTGTACTCTAGCTTTAAAACAAATCGAGAATCTGACTAGTTCTTACTCACAAAGTCTAATTTTATCCTATGGCACTACTGATTCTCATTAGAAGAATCGAAACTGCTTTCTTACTGATCTTTCTTTTTTTGTTCTTGTCATTCTTGTACTTGTATAATAACCTTTCTGCTTTTGCTTTTGTTCTCAAATAATACATTTGTCTCATAATAGCCAAAATGTTCTTTTCAAACATCAGATTACACCACTGCCCTGACTAGAATGTTTTAATGACTTCTCGTTACATTAGAGTAAAATCCAACAGCCTTTCTTTGGCTTACAGTTCTGCTCTCTTCATCTTACCCTATAAGCCAAAGCCTCATAAGTCATTCTTTCTCTTACCCACGAGCTAAGTTCTTTTGCTCAGTAACATGGTGCTGGCTGCTTTTTGCTCTTGTTTCATGCTTTCACACTGCATCCCCAGCCTTGCCATTTAAGTCCTCATGTACATGTCACTTTCTTAGAGAGAATATCCTGATAGAGTTAGCTAACTTGGCCTCACTCACAACGAACATTGATTTTCTTTCCAGCACTATCTTAACTGTAATTATTTATGCCTGTTTTGATTATATCCTCAAACAAAAATTGAGGAAATTTTTGATTATTCTTTTATCTTGTATATCCATTGCTTAAAATGGTGTGATTCAATAAATATTGTTAATTAGAGTAATGGACACACAATACTGTCTTACTGACCTGAATTCGTTTACAGAATTCCATAGCATATCAATGAACATAGTTCCACTTCACTCCTTCTTACTGTCTGAAAGGACACCTATTTCCTCCTGCGTGTCTGTCATTTTCTCTTCTCTTCACTGTTTACACAGAGGATAGGTTTATTGCAAATATGGCCCCAGTTGCTCCATCCTTTTTGCTGAGTCTCGTTTCCTATGTGACTATGTTTTTCCTTACATCGTGGCTTGGCTTTGGTTTCCTTATGTTTTTATTCTGAGTTAAATTTATGTAGCTTTGAGAATGGAGAAAAGTAGACGTAACACTACTCCAGTTCTGACCAGGAGAATCAGGATAACTGGTGTGGTTTTTGCTCTTTCTATTTTAAATCATGTTCTTGCCTTGTGAATAGAGCTGGGCTTGTTTGCCAGTTAATAACTGATGGAAGAAAGGGTTCATTTGTTCCAGCCCAGCTTCCTGAACCAGACCAGATCCAGCTGATGGACAGACAAATAAGAGTGCCTAGGCATGATTAGAAAAATTGTAGACCAGACCCACAGTTAATGATAAATGTACCAGCCATGACCAGAGCCATCCAAGCCAATCACAAGCTTGTGAGCGCTAAACTCTGTATCAGCGAGTTTTGGGGTGCTGTGTTACAGAGCCATAGCTGACAGAAATACTCTCATTTCTGTTTCCTTCTTATTAAAACAAAGAGTCAAATAGCAATTTTTCTATGAGAAAGTTAGTTAATTTCTAGGTAAACTTATACTTCTTGAATATATAATTAAATTTTTTTTAACAATCCGTACTTAGTTACATATGTTCGAATCTCAAATTCATTTTGTTTATTTCTTTGTGGATTTTTCTCATAAGTCTGATAGTGGCAGAAATTAAATATCTTGTTCACCCAACATATAGCTTAGTGTTGGTCATATTACGAGGTTTTGATATATCTCTATTGAAAGATCAACAAATGTAGTAAACAAGTATGTGTTATCACTTCCCAAATTATTTCCTCAAATAATCATTCATATTTTATTTCATATTTTAGTTTCAAAAATATTTATTAGTGCATATTTGCTATACAGTAAAATTGGTTTCATTTTGGCATATTTGTTCATGCACATAACATACCCTGACTAGTTTCAGTCCCCAATTACTCCTCTTAACCTTCCTTGACCCATTCTCTTTGTCCCTTTTCTTTTCTCAGTTTTCTTTCTACTTTCCTGTCATCTTTTCTTTTTAATTTTCTTTTTAAAATCCACATATGAAGAATAAAACACAATAGTTGATTTTCTAGGTCTTTCTTATTTAGTTTAGTATGATGATTTCCAATTCACATTTCCCAAAGAACTAAAGTCAGCATACTACAGTGATACTTGCATATCCATGTTTACTGCTGTACAATTTAAAATAACTAAGGTAGGTAAACAGCCTTGATGCCCATCAAAAGATAAACACAGAAATATTGTGCATATACACAAGGGAGTATTATTCAGCCAGAGAAAAACAAAATCATGCTATTTTCAGGAAATTGATGGAATTTAGGTCATCATCCATATTTTAATGGGAAATACGTGATGTGCCTAGATGTGCCTAGATAGCAATTTTTCTTTCTATGTAAATTAAGTTATTTAAAAATATTTATTTCCTATTTATTATGTTTCTGGCACAGATATTTGTGTTGGGTTTCCATCAATGAACAGTTATTGTAAGAGTTATTGCAAGAATATACATCTCTTAACTTTCTGCTAGACTTTTGTTTCTCTCATGTAGTATACTGTTACATGAATTAATTTAGACAAACCTCATCTTGCATCTTCTGGTCATAGTGGTTGATAGTTATTTTTTATTACATATTTTCTTTTGTCCACTTCAATTTTATATACCAGTATTTCTTTCTATTTGTACACAAATTTGACTTTATAGTTCTAAAAAATAGGCATATGCCAGATTCTGTACTAAATGCTGTCAAATTATATAGATGAATGGTCTATCTCTTCCTCTTGGTAAAAAACTGCCCTCTTTTCTTCATATAAATTTGTGCTAACTTGAGCTGCAACCATGGAGACCAGAAAAGAGGATCTAGAGTAACTTCAGGCACTGACAGTCACAGATCATGCTGCTGGCACATATGTGGGCTGAGACGGGGATGGGGGTGTGGGGAGATGCCTGTCCTGCCCATTCATTTTCTCCACCATCTGGGCTAAGACAGCAGTTCCATTTCTGTGCACAAGAAAATTTCACCAACCAGCTCTTATAGTTTTCAGGGAGCTGCTTAACAGGGCACATTATTGTTGCTAGTACTGAAAGATCCAGAAGCAAAAATTGAGTGAGGATAAGTAGAAAAGGGAGTGGTGACTGGAATTCTGTTTGTGACATTCAGTGCTTCGAATTCCCCTAAACTCAGTTAGACTCAATTGTTGAGCTTTTCAACTCAAGCAGGACATGTGACTTTAATCTCAGAGAGAGAGAGAAATGAACACAAACCCTTTTCTTATTGTCTTCAAATCCAGGTGACATACTGGCATTTATCAAAAGTGGATCGGAACTTCCTTGATTTAAGAATTGAAAGAAAATATCATAATGCAAGGCTGTCCTATACACTTATGTATCTATGTGCTTTATTAAAGAATCAAGAAGCTGGAAACTCTTATAGAGTGACTCTTGGTTGAGTCATTTGCATAGGCTGCATTGTTACCTCAATCAAACTTTTTTCTTACACAAGTGGATAGTTCCTATTTTAACCTGCAACTAAAGATGGCAGAAAGTTAGGACTTATTTCTTATTGAGAGATTTTCATTTGCAATTAGTTATGCAGGATAAATCATATTCTTAAAGAAAGACAAATATGGTTACTATTTTTATACCACCCTTTCCTAGCTTCTCAGTTTCTCATCCAAATGTAATATGCACATCAACAACCCTTCTCTTTATTTCCTTCTTTTGGATCAGAACCTGTGCTGTCATCAAAATATACTGAATAGAAAATGTGTCATGTGCATCTTTTGGTAGTTTACAGTTTTGTTTCGAAATGTAGGTTTTTCAACGATAGTGTTTCCTTAGAAATTGTATGTACAAGGATTTGCCACTTATGATTATGACCAGTTATTAAAGAAACCACAGTAACACAGGCTAAACAATATCCAAGCTATTGTAAAGAGGAGAGTTTTGCAAACCATGTACTTTGTTTTGTATTAGAAAATTTAGCACATAACTTCCCATATACTTCCTTCCTTTTATCAACACAGGATGTTATGATCAGTCGGCATTTTCATCTGAACTAAACTGAATTTACATTTCCCAGGTTTTCATTTTCTATGTAGTTCTGGGTTAGTGTGGAACCCAAGAGATAGTGTACCTTAGAGTTGAAAGATGGAGGTGAGGAAGCAGCCACATCCTTTGATGGTCAGAAGGTGCATGTGAAGGTTTTGGAACTGTTTCATCTCATAAACATCCCTTATCTTTCGGCTCACTTTACTGGTATGGGAAAGTAGTCAGGTTCATAACTCCTTCAAGTTTTTCATCTTTTAAAACTTTTCAGGTTTTGTTTCATCTCTTCTGCCTGCAAGGTTCAGATCATATTTAGCTCCAGGAAAAACCATATCAGTTTCTCCTGACGATAACCACATCTTTGCATTTGAAGACTTAGAGGGAGTGATGAGACAGGAAATCACGTTCCATTGAATCTCTGGTTCCCAGTTCTAATGCTGCATTTTCTTCTCAACTGCTGACATCCATTCTCAGAATCATAGACACAATTGTTTACCCAACTCTCACAATTGCAAAGATAAATTCTTGTAATAACTCCTTAGTCTCCATTAGTCATAGTAGTACTTTTCCTCTGACTGAGCTTTATCTGACAGAAATAGGTATTAGGATACATTTATAATGGGGAAATGGAGGCTCAGAGAAAATTGCACGAGCAGAGTAAGTGACAGACGTGGACACAACCCTGGTTAATATAAAGCCATGCATTTTAATATTTTAGTGAAATAAAAAATAGTGTGAGATGGAATGGACTGGGAAACTAGCCGGAGGTGTTGGAGTCGTTATTTGTATGCTCAAATGTGAAAAAAGAGGTCATTTACATAGAGAAGAATTGAACCATGAATCTACAAATCCATGCATTAGAGTTTTCATTTGTAGTATCTCTGATGAATTACCGCTTATTTCTCTAAATTGTCACTACCACTCTATCTTTCCTCTAATCACATTGTTGAAATTACATCTAGAATGTAACAGGCCTTTAATTTTGACTGCTGACCAATGACTTTCTCTTTATATCTTCTCAGAAACTACTCTATCCTCAAAATTTACTTATTATTGGGGTCATGATTATTACATATGTGACTTAATTTAGTTTTATAATATTAGTTTGAAGATAGCATATAAAGATAGGATATTTCAATTTGTAAGCAAACTAAAACATTAATGTGGCATTATCTATATCATGTGTTGGTAAGACAAAGTTTCCAAGGGAGTGTCTCATCTTCATTTCACATATGTCACACAGAGACAAAAGAACACTGTTGAAATATAAGAGAAATAAATATATATCTTCAAAGGCAATGCTTTAACTTTTCGTTGAACTTCTATTTAAATTTCATCTCAAATATTTTGCATTGGATAATAAATTATTCAAAATACAATTTTATATTTTGACAGCATTTTAGGATTACTGGTTCAATTTATCAGTTGATTTTAGTCATTAAAGAAACTGCTATAAATATTAAATAACAATGATAATCAATACCTAGCACAGGAAAAAACAACTAACAAATATATTAATTGGAGTTTGGTGACATAATTTTATAATGACTAATCTCTTATGATACAGA
Organism: Dasyprocta punctata; assembly: GCA_004363535.1. Classification (NCBI taxonomy): domain Eukaryota; kingdom Metazoa; phylum Chordata; class Mammalia; order Rodentia; family Dasyproctidae; genus Dasyprocta; species Dasyprocta punctata. The sequence goes on along the minus strand of RJWM01017601.1, from coordinate 6,613 downwards.
AATGTGTTGAATGCATATATAAAGTTATAATGGATAATAAATACGCCTTTTAAAAGTATGGTTGCAATGAGAAAGTGATTAGCATGTGAGAAACAACCAAATACAAGTTCTTTATTTGTTAACTAATCCAAAACCATGGTCTGTGTCAGAAACAGATCCTTATTCTCAGAATAAAATGTTAGGTTATAAATGGTCCCAGCTCCCTGCTCCTAAAATAGAAGAGGAACACCTAAATACATGTGACGTACAATACAAAAGACTATAGAGCTATGTGTGGAAAGAATGAGGAGCCTAATGAAAGGCAAATCTATCTCTATCAGATGGGCCACGCAGGCAAATGCAAATATGTTTGCAGTGGACCTTGAAGCACAGAGGCTAATCTACCCTTGAAACCAAGTGGAATCACAACAGAAGAAAAGTGAGAGTACAGAGAATAAATAGAAAACTGTAAGTTATTTAGTGTACTTAGAATAGGAAAGTGCCAGAGGAAGAAAAGCAGAAAGTATACCTGGAGAAAAGGGGAAGAGCCAGGAAATAATTTATTTTTCAAAATAGCATCAGTACAACATTAGAAAAGTAAGTAGTAGGACAGCCATATCAACAAATTGATTTGTATCTTCCCTTTATCATTATTTTCACTGAATAGAAAGTATGTAACTAAAAACTATGACAGTATATTTTTGAGAAGTGCCTTTGTTTACTTGAACAGAAGTCAAGTTTTAAAGTCACCATTTTTTAAAAGTCTAAATATCAGATTCATTTGATGTTCTGATCTTGAACATAAGATACTAAATTTTAGAAACAGTTTCGAAAGATTTCCAATTTTTGACCAATGACTGCCTTTTATATTCCTGGCTACAATTTCTCCAGAATTTAATGCCATATGTGCTAGGAAAGCTACGAAACTCTAATAGCATAAGATTGTTCCTAAACTGCAAACTTAGCAAGATGTTTTTGGTAAATAATAACTCATATTCGCAGATATTACCCTTTCCACCATAATAAGTGTGTCACCGGTCATTGTTAATTGAAATTCAGGTACCTGGAACCAAACAAAGAAGAGTTGGTATATTCATTAATAAACAAAAAGAAAAACATAAGTCTTATGTTTTAAAGGATCCTATCATTCTGTCTGGTGAAAAAGGTAATAAGGAAACAAACAAAATTGTAAGGCTTTCTGGTTCACATTTCTCATTGCAAGAAAAAAATAAATAAAAAGTTTTAATTTCCACATCAGTAGCAGTAGAGTCAATGCCCCTGTGCACTGCAAATCATTGGTATTCATTTTTCTTCAGTGAGGATTTAGGCAACATAACACAGATCTCTTTAAATGGAAGTGGCTCATGTTTACTACAGTATCCCCAACACACACACTTAGAGCAATAAAGCAATTTATATGACTTATGCAAATTTTATGATAAAAATCAAAATACATTGACATTAGAATATTCCTCTGAATACTTGTGGGTAGAAACAGTAATGTATTTACAGAAACAAAGTGTATCTTTCAGATTGTCCCTCAGGCCCCTAGCTTTGCTTCTCTACAAGGCAGAGACAGAGACAGAGAGAAAGAGGGGCTGGGGTTCCCCCTGTTTCTATTGAAGTTTGTAGAGTTGCAGGACAAAAATTGAGCACAGGTTGGAAATATCCATTGTTCTCATCCCAGCTTCTCCCAAATCAAAGAGTTTGTTGTTAGTGAAATGGAAAAGAAACTAGCAGTTCATTTTGTGTCACATGAGTTTTACTCTGTGTCTCACTTATGCTTGACGAGCACACTCTTAGACAAACCAGTAGTTAATCTTACTGTTATGCAACAACTGGAAGTAAAAATGTCATCAGCCCTCGAGAGTTTATTTTAGAGTTAGTCAAATTTTACTTCAACCAAGATACTAGTTTACACTTACTTAGCTGCTTCTTTGCTGGGTTAGGTTGTGAGGACAATTAGCAAGTAATAGAGTACAGATTACTAATGCTCTAAACAACTAGGCATTGAAATGGTTATAGGGTCTTTCGATCAGCAGTGACTGGTGAGTAGCTGATTTCATATGTTCCTGTGGGGAGTCTGTACTTTGCCTACTTACTCCTGGACTCCTTGCACACAATGTTCAATTAGCAGGTAATGATAGTTTCAAATAGATTGAAAACATTAGTCATTTTTGAGAACTTTACAGGGGAACTGAACTTTACAGTGTTTTTAGCCAGCCAGAAATGAAAAAGGAAAAGAAAGTCAGCAGGAGCTCGCTAAATGTGCAGAGGTGGCATCATTGGAGCATCCAGAGATGAGGGCAGACTCAGTATCTGCTGAGTAGCCAGCAGTTCCGGGACAGTAAAAGCTGTTGTAAGGTCACAGGAATCACTGTTGAAATGCAGTACATTGGCAATAGCAAATATTCAGGGAAAATTGGTACGCAATAAAGACTGAAGGTCAGCATTTCTAGGAAAACTTTTTTTTTTTTTTGGAAAGTGAATATGTTCCTTTACAAATTTGCATTTCATGAATAATGCCTTGGAAAGGTGACCTCCTCTGGCAATTCAATGCAGGCCTACTATTCTTAATCGCTCCTTCTGGGCCTCAAAGTACACAGTCTTTAAATGATATGAAAATATCAGTTTTCTGCAGTTATGCCAAAAAATCCACTTTAGGAACATTGGCAAAAAAAGAGAGTGTTTGGGAGAGAAACAAACAGCTCTTTAGTTTGAATGGATAATCATTTGTTTAGTTTTATCTTTATTTTGTGTTATTAGGGAAAAATCTACATGAAAACTTATTTTATATCAACATCAAAACCACCCAATTTTATCAGATAAAGCCCTCATTTGGAGTCAGGTGTGGTGGTGCACACCTGTAATCCCAGCACACCAGAGGCTGAGGCAGGAGAATTGCTGCAAGTTCAAGGCCAACCTGAATTGCAGAGCAAGACCCTGTCTGAAAAAACAATAAACAAACAAAGAAAAAAATCCCACTTCATTTGGGTGCATTTAATAGAAGTCTAAAAAAAGGAAATATAGAGATATTTCAAAACACTAAATCACCTAGAATCCAACATCTTTATTGCTGTATTTTACCTATTTTACTGTATTTTTCCACTTGTAAATTTGCCTTCAAATTCATGTTTGAGAGAGATAGTAGGAAAAATAAGAAATAGTGGGATTTATGCATATATTTAAGTAGCTTAAATTGAAGCCCACAATTTCTGAATACATCTTAGTAGCCTGAATTTTGTCATGACCACCTAAAAGTGTATCTTCTTAGAAAGTTACATAACTATCTCAATTATATAACAGTTTCTGGGATATGGGAGACTGATGGATTCAGTCACAGTTTCTGCAATATTATGCATTTAAAAATTAGGAAGTATTAAATTAAACAACAAATGTAATCCTTACTAAAAATCTATAATGTTGCCAAATGTTGACAGTCTTATAGAATATAAATAGAAATACTCTTCATAGTAAGCAAATTAATATAGAAAGATATGCATTATCAATAAAGACAAAGTATCAGCAAAAAAGGACTAATGTTTGATAATAGCTAATGTTCCAAAACCTACAATAATTTCTGGTATAGGTAAAGTAATAAATTCTAGCACCTAGAATATTTTCTGGTATAGGTAAGTGATAGGAAACATTGTTTGAATAAATGTGTCATAACATTTTATTTATTAAATCCTTATAGATTGCTTGCCAGCAGTAATGCTAAGATCTTTATAACATTAGACACAAAGATGTGTGTGTGTGTGTGTGGCTGTGTGCATGCATACGCATGTGTGAATGGAATGCACATTGAATATACCATATTATGGTGTATTTGATAATATTTGATCATGCTATGTATGTTCAATTTTAACCTATATTCTTTTTGTAGTATTGGTGTGATTGAACCCACAGCTCATTTACATTTTTTTTTCACTGCAAGATTGGATCTCTCTAAATCACTACATTGTCAGAATGGGTTCCTCTTGCCTTAGCCTCCTAGAGTGCTGGGATTACAGTGGTGCACAAAAATATCATATGTGTTAACAGTCGATCTCTTTACATTTCTCAATTTTGTTTCAAGATACTGATGCAAAATAGCTTGCTTAATCATTCCCTCATTGAATGATATGAGCTGTTTCCAAGCTTTGACTGCTACAATTTAATTAGTTCTTCACATTCATCAACAGATATTTCAGTAAATATAAGATTTAATTTAGCTGGGTCATTGTCCAGGAGTATGGCTGCTGATCATACAGTAAATATAGATTTAAGATGAATGTTTCAAACTAATTTCCAAAGTGGTTACACCAAAGTACATTCTAACAAGGAATGAATGAGAAATACAGTTTTGGCAAACACACCTGTATTTGTAATGTAATTTTTTAAGCCTTGAAACTCTCTTATTGAATATATAGTGCTATCACATCATAATTTTAAATTTCATTTCCCTAATGCTTAATGATGACTAGTTTGCCATGTTTTTTTTTTTTTTTTTTTGTACTGGGGATTGAACTTACAAACTTGCACCTGCCAGAAAAGTGCTTAAGCTACTGAGCTAAATCCCCAGCCCTATTTTTTAAGACAGGGTCTCACTATGCAGTTCAGACTGTCCTTGAACTCACTTTGTAGCCCAGACTGGTCTTGAACTCACAGTGATCCTCCTGCCTCAGCCTCCTGAGTGCTGGGATTAAAGGCATGCGCCACCACACCCAGCTGATTACCATATGCTTATTTACTATATGTATATCCTCTTTGACAAAATGACTGTAAAATATTTCTGTTCACTTTCCAATTGGATTTTTGCTTCATTTAACTTTTGAGAGTTTTTAAAGGCCTACATATGAGCTCTTTGTCTGACATTCAGTTTATATATATTTCTCCCAAGTTGTATATTGATTTTCATGTTTTTATCTATCAGTTTGGCAAAGCAAATAGTTTTAATTTTGATAAACATCAACTTATCTTGTTGTTATTGATAGTGGGTCATGTTTGTTTTGTAATATTTGTTAACTCTTCATGTAGTCCTAAAGCCTAAACATTTCTTTCTTATGTTTTCTTGTAAAGTTTATGGTTTAATATTTATATGTAAATCTGTTATGTATTAAGAGCTGAAGTTAGATAAAGTCTGATATATAGGTTGAGATCAATTCATTCGCTCATTCATTCATTCCGACAGTTTATTTACTTCTGTATAAGACGTCTGATGGACTCAACTCCATTTATTGAAAAATAAAATTCCATCTTTATAAATGTCACCTACGTCTAAAACCTTTTGGTCTTGTGTGTGTGTGTGTGTGTGTGTGTAAACCTTTCTTTCTTTTTTTTTTTTTGGTACCAAGAAACTCAGAATTTCATACTTTCCAGGCAAGCGCTCTGCCACTGAGCGAAATTCCCAGCCTTCGTGTGCATACTTATGGATTGTTCTTCTTTTTCATTTGTCTGTAAGGTCTATCTCTAACAATACCACAGTTTTCCATTATACAGCTACACTGTAGGTCTCAAAAATCTGGTAGAATGATTCATTCACTTTATTTTTGTTTTCAAATTTGTTTTACTGACTCTAGTACATTTACTTTTTCATACATATTTTAGAATAAGCTTATCTATAAAAAATCTTGTAGTGGGATTTTGCTAAGAGTTACAGTATGCAAGTACAGTAATAAGTACGTTAACTTGTGGATAGCTCTCATCTTAACTACTTAGTCTTCTAATGAGTGTCTAACTCTACATTTATTTGCTTTTCCTCCATGTGTGATTTCTATTTTTTTGGCATACAAACCCTTACCAGGTTCACTTTAAATTATATGTATTTTCTTTTGAGTGACTTAAAGTTCAGTTTGTTTGGGCTTGTACAAATTCATTGTTAGTTTATCAAAATAAAACTGAGTTTTTCTGTCATGATCCTATATCCAGTGAACTTGTTGAAATAATTCATTGGTTTTAGAGGTTTCCATTTTTTTTTTATTTTTAGAAATATTCTAAATAGAATGCAAGTAGGTACAGTTTTATTTCATGTATGTATAATCTATCTAATTCATTTATGCCTATAGGCACAGTAATACATAAACGTATGTATGGTTTTCTTTTTTTTTTTCCATTATTTTTTGCCTTCCTTCACTGGTTAGAACCTCTGATATGTGTTTTTTCTTTAACCTATTAATATAGTAGACTTATACTGCCTGATCAATTTTTAATACTGCACATCAAGAATAAATCTCATTTATGTATATCATTATATTAAATTTAATATTTTGTTAAGAATATTTGCATCTATGTTTAATTTTTTCTATTTTCTTTTCAGTTTTCTCAGTATCAAAGTAACACTACCTACATAAGACAAAGTTAGTTTCCCTTTGTCTTTTCTTGAAGTAGGTATATGAAACTGCCGCTAATATTTTTTAAATATTTGTGTATTTGTCTAGTGAAGCAATTTGGACTTTCAAATTTCTCTTTTGAAACTTATTTGTAATTCAAACTTCTTTAGTAGTAATAGCGTTATTCTAATTATCTATTGCAATGAATTTCATTAGTTGGTGCTTTTCATGGAATTGGTGTATTTCATCTATTTTGTCAAATTTATGTCCACTGTCTTGTTCAAAGCATTCCCGTTATTTTTTGTATAAATACATATAGTCTA